>AWUE01018348.1:0-23077 GCA_001974825.2 Corchorus olitorius
ACGGCGGGTTAATTGGGTTTGCATGCCAGTGATCAGATTTATCTGGTTGTTGTATGGTTTTATTTATTAAGCATGTGTGAAAGAATTAATAAAACTTAATGCTTTGAATCCTAGCAAATCTTTAAGGCTTTGCGGCTAATCGATGAGTTAGGAGGAAAAAGGGGTAATTTAAGCTCTTGCGAGAAATCTTACTTAAATAACATGTTAGGGTTTTTCCTAGGTCATTTATCATCATGAATTTAATATTGAATTTATCTTTTAAATCAAGGACCCATAATTAATTTGATTGTTTTCTACCATTGATGAAGAAGTATATCCTTAATTATTGTTTTCTTTCTTATCTGCTATAGACTTAGATTTAGTTTACTTTGTTTTGTTTTCTAGTTTAATTGTTTTTCTGTTTAATTGTTTTCTGTCAACCTCTGTTTTCTGTGTTGTTTTTGAGATATTTTAAGGACTAAATTTTCGGATAAAATCTACACCCTTCTCTGTGGGATCGACCCCTACTTACCCTATCTACTTAGTTAGGAGTTTGTTGGGAATTTTATTTTTATGATTGTTAACGACCGATCAACTTGTGAAATCAAGATGAGTGGTCCAGATTTAATCTCAAATTCCAAATTTTACTTGGGTTTTGAACGCCTTGATACTAAGTTGTTTAGGAAAAGGCTTCATTTTCCTAAGGAGGGGCCGAATTTTACTATGTAAATAATAATAATTTCTATAATAATCATTATTATTAAGTATGTGCTGTACTTCCTGGAGATGTAGCAGAAATTCACAAGAAGATGACTCCTTTAAATAAGTTGTCAACAAATGCAGAAATCAAGAAACATGGAGTTTGATGACATGTCACCTTATAATTGGATAAGGAGATGTCTCATGGGTCGAAATTAACAAATTTTAGCCGCCTCCTATAGCCCAGGAGGCGCCTTCCTGCTTTCAGGAGTCGTCTCCCTGTCTTTTGCACTTTTAAGGAGTCGGCGAGTTAACATTTGTCAGCGTGCGATTTATCTATCTTTGAAAGGGAGGCATGAGATTTCAGGGCTCATATCTCTTTTATATTTTCTTCCTAACATTCAGAAGAGGTCGCCCAGCCAGTTGTGCTCTCCCAGGGTGCAGAACGACAACTTTTGCATTATGTTCAATTAAGGAAAAAATGGTGAAATTGATGAAATTGACCAAGCAAAGAGGGTGCGAATTCTATAAGGAAGATACTATGATGATCCTTGAGCTTTACTGACCATTCTGGTGAAATCTCATCTCAATCTGACGCAGTTGGAAAAACTTTGCTGTGGTTTTCAATTAAGGACAAATTTCGCGTTCGAGGCGATTTAGACATGATTCTTGCACCATGAGAGTGGCGTCACCCTATATACATGATATTATGGCCATATGTCAAGTTTGAGCCATTTCGGGTTTCATTGACAACTTTTACATTCTTTTCAATTAAGGACAAGTGGCTTTTCCACCTCGGTTTTGGCCATTTTCTTAGTTGAATGTTATTTTTACGAATTTATGAGCTTAATATGATTATGTGTGGAGAATTTCGTGGCTTAGTTGTTTAAAGTTCAAATCTTGACATTCAGAAGCCATCTCCTAGCTAAATTAGTTGTTTCAAGCTCGTGAGGAGGTAGCAGGACATGCATGAATGCGTCAGAGCAGTAAGGAATCCGCAAGTTTCATGTTGATGAGGACTCTATGAGGTTTCGAGAAGAGAATTTCGTGGCTTAGATGTCAGTGCAAGTTCAGAGTCATCTCAACAATTTCTCAGCAGTTTCCTAGCAATTTCTTAAGGATCGAAGTCGCCTCCCTGCTTGAGGAAGTCGTCTCCCTGAATTGAAGACTTGGTGACCAAGAAAACTTACTTTGGGCCGAAGGAATGCTGAAAAATCAAGCACATTTCGTTCCCTATATAAAGGGATCAACTCCAATGATTCAAACCACGCTTCAACACGCTACAAACTTGCACCGTGCAAAAATTCAAGCCCAGTGCTTTTTCTCCGAAAGTTCTTTGTTGTTAATCACTTTTTCATACAAGTTGTCACTTGTTCTTCTTGTTTTTCATATTTCAATCTTGTCTACACAAGATTTCACCTTTGTAATCCGTTACAATCAAATCAAATAACAATCTTTTCTTATTTTCGCTTTCTGTTCATTGAAAAACCTTTTATCGCTTTTGTTCACAAGCAATCTAGGATCAATGATTTAAACGCTTTAGTGTGACTTTGATCTAGAACCCTGCAATTCGTTTGATCTTTCCAAGTTTGATCTTTTAATTTCAATTTTCACAAACAGATTTTGTTGTTTTTCTACAAAAATAACTGGCACGCCTCGAACCTTTCTCTTTCATCAAAGAGATCTAACATCAAATTCCCTTTGGGACGCACAAGGAAAATTTGGCGCAACATTATTATCTTTGATTTTTTAAAGAAAAAAAAAGAGTATGTCACGTGTTGTTCGAATAGACATACTCATTTGCTGTAACCTTTGCTCTATAATGTAGTGAGTCATATAGTAACTTCAGTGACATTTAAGTAATCATCAATGAAGAGAAATCAGAAACAATTATGAAAGTGAACAAATCCATGAGGAAATAAAAAAGTGGCAAGATAATAATAATAGGAAAATATTATTTCATTTGTTATCTCCGCGTCTGAGTTCAGAGTTGCCTTTCAATTTGTAGTGTGGCTTCAAATTGGTCTCTATGTTATGCCAACTGGGTATATCTTCCACTTCATACTTTACCATGCTTGCTATGTAGACTTTATCGCCTACTGAAGTAGAAGTCTATATAGTACTTTTCCTTAAGTTCACTTGGAAGAGATTTTTTTTTGTATAGTTATACCAAATTTCCAATTGATATATTTCTTTGTACTAAATTTTGTAATGCATAAATGAAGAAATTAGGTTTTTTTTTTAACACAAAAAAGGAAGAAATTAGTTTGAAATGCTAAATTATTACCTTATTTTTCCAACTTCAAGTCGTTCATTCCAACAAAAAAAATCAAAGTGGCTACCAATTCAAAAAAGATTAAAAAAAAGGCTAAACAATAATAATTGAATGGTTTAAATAGTGGCTTGATCCTTTTAAGATTAGCATATTAACTTTTCTCCTAAATGAAATATGATTTTGTTTATTCCTCAAATCCACGTGGCCTATGTTGGATTGGTTTGCAGGGTTAAAAAAATGATGTTTTACTCATGTCATGTATTCATATAATAATTAAGTACTAAGTCAAATCTTCAATCTTTAAGAAAAAGTTATCGGTTAAAAAGAATGTCTTACTCATGTCATGAAGTCATATAACAATTACGTACTAAGTCAAATCTCCCAAATTTTAAGAAAATCCAAACATGATTAAAAAGAATATTAATTACAAATTTATAAATGATCTCTAAAAATAATATTAATTATATTAATATTCATAAATTAATTTTTAAAAATTAAAGTCGAAGTTATCTAAGAAAATTTTCATGACTTAATTATATTAAATGGTTAAATTTGATGTGCTGACAATGTATATACACTTTCAATGAATAAGAAAGTGTCACCTCATTAAGTAATAAGTAAAAATAAAAGTTAAAAGGCCTATAAAATAAATATATTCAAAATTTAATTGTTATTAAACAATGGTATATGTCATACCACATGTACAGATTTGTTTCATACCATCTACAAAATATTGCCTTTCCCAATTTCAAGCCTTCAATGAAATAAAAGCTAAAAGAGGAGGAGAACCAATCTCTATTCAAATCCGATTGGATTAAAAATTGAAAAAAAAAGAGAAGAGAAGAAGAAGAAATCCATGCTTAACTATCTAATTTGAAATCTCCTTTGAGTAGATGTTGGATATTAAAAAAAAGATGAATAGAAGTTTTATGCTTTTTGTAAACCAACAAAGAATGAGAACAAATTTATAAGGATATTTGTCCTCAAAATTTTATTTGGATATTGGAGAAAGAGTTTATTTTTTGGCCAACGAAAAATTCAGGAGAGAGAAAACTAATTAAGATTTATTATTATTGAGTAAATTAAATAAATAAATATAAATTATAAATAAAAATATTTATGAGAATAATAATAATAAAGTTAAATGACTAAAAAGAATATTAATTAAAAATTATCATACTATATTACTAAGGGTATTCTAGTATTTCAATAATTAAAATTTTTATTATAATATATATTACTAAGGGTATTTTAGTAATTCAATAATTAAAATTTTTGAGTTCGTACTTTTATATAGTAGTAAGATAGTAAGAGTATCAACATATATTAAAAGGAGGTTTTATTTTATTTTATTTTTTTCAACAGCTGCCCTAGCTAAATTCAAAATGGATTATCCCAATACGCACATTCAGGGATTAACAATTTTTTACATAAAATTTTGCCACTATAGAAGTTTTCGAAATCTCTCACTATTATTATCATCGTAGTGGAGATTCCATTACTATCACTGAACTTTCTCATTATTGAAATTTCTCATTGAACTTCCAAGGCTTACTATCAGGATTAGTGATCCACGAAATAACATTTTTGGAGTCACTTTCAAGGATGAGCTTAGGTAAGGGAAAGACATCATCATCCAAAATAATGGAGAAAACTTCAATAACAGCCGGCAATTCAGCTTCATTAGAATCGGCAATTCCCACATTTTTTTAAAAGATCAAAACAACCCCATCTAGAGTATTTCTGATGGCAAATACTCTACGACTAGAGGTGAGTCTAAAAGAAAGGTCTTAAACATTAAGAAGAAAGTTGACAATGGCAAATTTAGCATTTGGGTACTTTGCCCTTTTCATTGCAAATAATTGCCCAATTAGACCTATACAATTTGGACTAACACAACGAGGTGAAAAATTCCAAGATCCCTATATATTCCTCTTCTTCTCTATTGATTATTGAATGTTCAAACTTCAAAATGGGTTTGTTGAGAAAAGAAAAAAAAGAAAACTATAACCTCAACAATATGCTTAAAAGTATGCAAACGAAAACTATAACCTCAACAATAGCTTGGTAGGATTGGTCCACAATCCAAACCAACCATATAAAGTTAGAGGCAATGGAGCTCATTAAGCTATGTCACGCTATTTTCCAAGTTTCTTATTTATTGTTCATCCTAATTTGATTCGAAATTATTGAAAATTGCTTTCAAATTATCATGATAACATTCTGTAGTCTGAATGCAGTTTCTTTTTGTCAACTATTGCTCCATTTTTTGATTGATTGTATTGTTGAATCACATGGGGATGTATGTTCTGTTTTGGAGCTCTGTCTCGACTTTTGTTGCAGCTAATGTTTTTATTGGATTGGATTCTTATGTTGATTTCTTTGCACCTTAATTGAGTGGTTATCAAGCTTGAGAAATTTATATATATGTTAACTTAAAGGGGCCTATGTCATTAATATTTGGCCAATGGGTTTCACTTTTACAACATAAGGGATTAATTTATTTAAAAAAAAGAAGGAATTATTTTGTCCGAAAACAAAAAAAGTAAGGGATTTTTTTGATATTTAAAAAAAAATGTGATTGGCAGCAGCCCTCCCCATCTCTCACTTTTTTTTCCCTCTTCTGTCCTACGTACTCCTTAAGTCCTACGTACTTTAAGTTCTTCTTTTTCTTATGTTTCTTTACTTTTTCTCCTCTTTGATCATTTTGCTTGATGAATGTTGTGTTGGTACCGTATGTGGTGCTAGAGGGGGGTGAATAGCCCACTTTTCAAAATTCTTTTCAAGTTCAAGTACACTTTATGCAGCACAGAATGTTAGTTTGACCAGATAGAGTAGAGAGACTAGTGGGAGCAATAAGTAAACAGACAAGACAGCTAACAACTTGAAAATGCAATAAATGAGTATGGCAGAATTAAAGAGTGTGTAAGTGCTCAGAATAAACAGTGATACCAGATGGAGTAGGAGAGAATGAATGGCATGCAATAAAGACTTTAAATGACAGTATAACCAAAGGGGATTAGAGGAATCTTAGCTTGACACTTGATTTATAGAAGTTCGGTCCTCTTGACCTACGTCCTCTACCTTGGCTCTTCCAACCAAGGATTTCACCAAATCCACTAATCCGATGTAGTTACGGGCCTACACCAAGCCTTTACAACAACCAAGCTTTCCCCAAGCTTGAATCAACACCGAGCTCAACCCTATCTCGAACAAGTGCTCCCCGCACTTAATCGCAACCAAAGACAATAGTGTTTGAAGTGTGTAAACTGATCCTAATCGATCTAAGTACACAAAGTAAGTTCTGGGCAAGCTTTACAATAAAGAGATTAAGAACAATCTTGCAAAAACCAAGCAAATACAAAAGAATAGAGTGATGTACGACTTGGGAGAGATTCTTGAGAGTTAATGCTTTCTTTTGGCTTCTTGAATGCTCAAAACTATTTCCCAACGGTCATTTTCTACCTTAAATACAAATTTGTCAATTCTAGCCGTTGGAACACCCGTTTGAATATTTTGCCCGTTATTTTGTCTTTTTCTGACGCTGACAAAAACTGTCTGGTAAGCTGTCGATCTTTGTTAGTCCCACTAATATGTGCTCTGCAATTGGTGGCACTAATTTTGCTCCAATTGTGTTCCTTCTGGATATATCAGTTCTTCATATGCATCTTTCACATCTAGCATTAGTCCCACTAATTTGGCTTTTGATTTATATCTTGGACTAAGTCTTCTTCAATTTCTCTTAACTTGTGCTTATTAATGAGGGCTTCATTCATATTGTGTTTCTTCTGTGATATTGAGTTTTGTGTGGATTGGTTTGCGCATAACCATTCATTAAGTATGTCACTCAATTTGTCACTGCACACTAAATAGCTTGATTAGTCTCACTAATATTATATAGTTTGTTGTTTTGAGTGGTGTATATCCCACATTGCTAAGGAAAGACAAATGCAAGTGCTTTATAAAGGCCAAGTTGCTTAGATGGTTATCTTTAGATAACATGGGCCAAGTGGGGGTTCTAAGTCATTTGGGCTTGATTCTCCTACTAATGGGCCTAGTTAAAAGACTAAGTTTATTAGTCAAAAGATGGGCGCTTGGGCCTTGGACTCTTAAATGACTTAGAATTTTTACTAAGTCTTAAATTTTTTTGTTTCCTATAAACATTTTTCGGATAAAGGCGTTTTTTTTGAATTTGATAAACTATCAAAAACTGTAAATACAGTTTTTCAAGTTTAATAGATATCTGTTGACGAACAATTACCTTGAAAAGATGTCTCTGATCACGTTCTATAAATAAGAACGTGTTTTCCCCATTTTTACACACCAATAATTCTACTTCTCTCTGGTTGTTCTTAAGCGGCTTTGTTGTATCCCAAATACAACTTGTTTGAGATAGTCAGACAATATTGTATTTGAGAAAGCTTGGCTCCTCAAAGTCTTGGTTTTTCTCTCTTGTTTTCAGAAAATTTTCTAACAATTCAAATACAATATTCCTCTGTTTCGTTTTTTCTGAAATTGATCATCCATGGCTATCAATGATGCAACCATGAAGATTCTGGCTCAACAAGACGTTCGAAAACTCAATCAATTTGATGGCACCAATTATACAAGGTGGAAGGACAAGATCAAATTCCTTTTGTCAACTGTCAAGGTGTTCAACGTTCTGGATGAAAATCTGCCTGATTTGCTTGCTGCAACACCAGAAGATATTGATGAACAAAGATTTGAACGTCAGACACGTGAAAATGATCTATTGACTTGCCGAGGTCTTATTCTCAATTCACTTTCTGACCGTCTGTATGAACTGTACTCTTCACTGCAAACTCCTCGTGAAATCTGGAATGCACTGGAGACAAAATATCAGAATGAAAAACGTGGAACAGATAAGTTTTTAGCCCTGAATTATTTTGATTTCAAAATGACTGATGATAAGCCTGTCATGGATCAAGTCCATGAACTGCAAATTCTGGTTTCCAGGTTAAGGGATTTGGATGTTGCAATCCCTGATGCACTTCAGATTGGTGCGATTCTGTCAAAACTGCCCTATTCTTGGAACAATTATCGAAAGAAGGTTCTGTTGCAGAGTGAAAGTTTCACTATGGAGCAATTTCAAACTCATCTGCAAATTGAGTGTGAGACTCGAATCAGGGATGAAAAAATGTCCAAGGACAAAGATGCTGCAGAAAGTTCCAAGAACAAATCTCAAGTTCATATGGTTGGGGCAAAGTCTGGAAACAAGTCAGACAAATCTAAGAGCCTTAAAGTCAATACCAAGGGCTTTAAGAAGAACAACAAGAGTGACAAAACTGCTTCCATTGTGGCAAGAAAGGGCATTTCATCAAGGAGTGCCGCTACAAGAAAAATGAAGACAAAAGATCTGGTTCTTCTTCTAAAACCAATGAAGCAAACATAGTGAAAGATGAAGATTATGTTGTTGTTGTCACTGAAGTGAATGCGGTTGTTGCTGCAAATTCTGATTTCTTCATTGATTCTGATGCAACCATACACATTTGCAACAACAAGGATCTCTTTAACACTTATGTTGAAGATGAATCTGAAGTATTTATGGGAAATCAGGATGTTGTTCGTGTTGTTGGCAAAGGAAATGTAACTTTGAATTTTACATCAGGCCAAAAGCTCACTCTAGTGAATGTTTATCATGTTCCTGATGTTAAAAGGAACTTAGTTTCTGCAAGTTTAATTGTTAAACGTGGCTTTACGATACTCTTAGAATCTGACAAAGTTGTAATCACCAAGAATGGTGTGTTTATTGGCAAGGGTTATTCCCTTGATGGCTTGTTCAAGTTAAGTATTAATGAAATAAATTCAGTTTCTATTTACTTGTCTGGTTCTCTTAATAATGTTGAATCTTCTAATCTTTGGCATGCTAGATTAGGCCATTTAAATTATGCTACTCTTAAGTATATGGCTTCACATGATTATTTTACTTGCAAACATGATTATGTTGATAAATGTGAAGTATGTGCACATGAGAAAATTACTAGAAAGCCTTTTCCAACAAAGGTAATTCATGAAACACAAATTCTTGATTTGGCACATTCGGATATATGTGAACTTAATGGAAAGTTAACAAGAGGTGGTAAACGTTATTTTATCACTTTCATTGATGATTGTTCAAGATTTGTCCATGTTCATTTGCTTAAAACAAAAGATGAAGCATTTGAAGCCTTTAAAGTGTTTAAGGCAAAAGTTGAGAATCAAAAGGAACGAAAAATTAAAGTAATAATAAGTGATAGAGGAGGAGAATATTTCTCCGATGATTTTGATGAATTCTGTGAAGTTCATGGAATTATTCATCAAAGATCAGCCCCCTTTACTCCCCAACAAAATGGTGTGGCGGAAAGAAAAAATCGTACTTTGGTTGATATGGTAAATTCAAAGTTATTGAATGCTAAATTACCAAACAATTTGTGGGGAGAAGCTTTATTTACATCTTGTCACATTGTTAATCAGGTTCCATTAAAGAAAATTCACACTTCACCGTATGAGATTTGGAATGGAAGAAAACCAAATGTAAAGTATTTTAAAGAGAAAAGCTTGGTTCTAGAGGTATCAAATCTGTTTTTGTAAGATATGCTCAAAATTCAAAGGCATATAGGTTACTAGATTTGGAATCGAATGTGATTGTTGAATCCATTCATGTTGAATTCTTCGAAAATACGTTTGTGCAAGATAATGTTATACATGATGGTATAAACATATCTCATAGTTATGAAAATCAAAGTAATGTTCCTGTCTAGTCCTAATCCTTCTAAAAGAAAGGATTTAGGAGAACCCTCAGAACCTAGGAGAAGTCAAAGGCCAAGAAAAGAAAAAGATCTTGGTTCAGATTTTATCACTTTCTTTGTTGAAGGAAGTAGAAATGAACTTCTCAAAACATTTGAGGTGTTTAGTGTCGATGATGATCCTAAGACCTTAAAGGAAGCTTTAGCTTCAAGGGATGCTGCTTTTTGGCAAGAAGCCGTAAATGATGAAATGAACTCAATTATGGCTAATGGTACTTGGGTTCTAGTCGATTTACCTCCGGGTTCAAAACCTATTAAGAATAAATGGGTTTTTAGACGAAAATATAATTCTGATGGTTCACTACAAACTTTTAAAGCACGTTTACTCAAAAGAAAGGAATTGATTATTTTAATACTTATTCACCAGTGGCTAGAATTACCTCTATTAGAGTGTTATTTGCTCTAGCCTCCATTTATAAGTTGCATATACATCAAATGGATGTAAAAACTGCGTTTTTGAACGGTGACCTTAAGGAAGAAGTTTACATGGAGCAACCGGAAGGATTTATTCTTCCCGGTACTGAAAATAAAGTGTGTAAGCTTGTTAAATCCCTTTATGGTCTTAAGCAAGCTCCTAAACAATGGCATGAAAAGTTTGATACCGCCATTTTGTCTTTTGGTTTCCGGCATAATACAGCCAATAAATGCATATATTCAAAGTTTACTAGTGAATATGGACTGGTTATTTGTCTTTATGTTGGTGACATGCTGATTTTTGGTACTAATATGTAGGGGAGAGCATCGGTCGGTTCGGTTGGTTTTCGGTTTTTTAGTCGGTTTTTTGTCGGTTTTAATTTTAAGATATGTGAAACCGAAAACCGACCGAAAAGTATAAGAAACCGACTAATCGGTTTTGGTCGGTGGCGGTCGGTTTCGGTCGGTTTTGATTTATTTTTCTTTTTTAAAATTTACAAACTAAAAAAATTATATGAATTTTGTTTTTAATTAATTTTATTATTTCTAAATGTTAAATATAAATATATAAATTATTATAAAACATTAAAACTAAAAACTTATGTATAAATTATAAATTAAAAACTAAAATTATTAATCTTTAGATATATTATATATAAAATAAAATATAAAAATATTATATATTTTATAGGCGGTCAGTTTCGGTTCAAAAGTTTCAATACCGAGCACCGACCCCAACGGTTTCGGTCGGTCGGTTTTAACCGAACAAATCACCACAACCGCACGGTCGGTGTTATATCGGTTTCGGTCGGTTTTAGGCGGTTCGGTATTTTTTTGCTCTCCCCTACTAATATGATTAGTATCAATGAAACTAAGAAATTTCTTACTTCTACTTTTAAGATGAAAGATCTTAAAGAGGTAGATACTATTTTGGGCATTAAAGTCATCAAACATGATAATGGGTTTATGTTAAGTCAAACTCATTACATAGAGGAACTTTTAAATAAGTTTAGTTATTTAAATATTAGAGAATACACTACTCCATATGATGCAAGTGTTACACTAGTTAAAAGTGATGCAAGACCAATTGAACAATTGAAATATGCAAGCGCCATAGGGAGCTTGATGTATGTTATGCATTCTACAAGACCAGATATAGCATATGCTGTTAGTAAATTGTCAAGAGTTACTCATAATCCTAGCATGGATCATTGGAAAGCAATTGAAAGGGTACTTGGTTATTTTAAACATACCTCAAAATTGAGATTATGTTATTCCAATGTTCTACGAGTACTAGAAGGCTATTCCGATGCAAGTTGGATCACCAAAATAGGTGATAATAACTCAACTTCGGGTTTATTATTTACATTAGTCGGTGGTGCTATAAGTTGGGCATCAAAGAAACAAACATGCCTTGCTTATTCGACTATGGAAGCTGAATTTATAGCTTTAGCATCCGCGGGCAAAGAGGCCGAATGGATAAGAAACATGTTACTTGAAATTGATTTATGGCCTCAGCCGATGCCACCTGTAACCATACATTGTGATAGTGAGGCGACGATGTCTAGTGCTTTTAGTAATGTCTATAATGGAAAATCTAGACATATAAGCCTAAGACATGATTACATTCGAGAACTGATCTCTAATAGTACAATTACTATTTCCTACATAAAGTCAGCAAAGAATTTATCGGATCCGTTAACTAAGGCATTGCCTAGAGATAAGGTGTGGGAGACTACAAATAGTATGGGACTAAAATATAACCCTTAGACACCAATAATGGGAACCCAATCGCGCTTGACCAAACCGGTTATAGACTGAGATTCAATGGGTAATAACAAGTTATTGGAATGTCTGTTCAAAGTACTAACTATGTCCCATAGTAAATAGAAGATGTTAGTACTAATGTGATAAGAGAGGATGAGTAATTAAACTCTTAATGGAGCTATAAAAGGTTGTTAGGAATAAATCAACAACAAGTGACTCCACCTATATGAATATGAAGTGGTGCCACTTCAACAAAAGTATGAAAGGGATTTACTTTTGTACATATTCATAGAAAATGGCTCACTAGCACAGGGCCAGTCATAGTGCTAGAAGCAATCAAGAAATCTGGTTAGAAGAACTTAAGTATAGTGCGTGTAGTTTTTCCGATGTTAGACAAAAGGAGTCATGGTTCAATCTTCGGACACCATGTACTTCGTTAGCGTCTTGAAATGCTTACACTAATTCAAGTTCCAATTCTTAAGAATCCTTCTTGTATGCGCTATGCTTATAAGTGAATTATGGTTTTTGAGTCAACAAACTAGTGGGGGAATGTTATATAGTTTGTTGTTTTGAGTGGTATATATCCCACATTGCTAAGGAAAGACAAATGCAAGTGCTTTATAAAGGCCAAGTTGCTTAGATGGTTATCTTTGGATAACATGGGCCAAGTGGGGGTTCTAAATCATTTGGGCTTGATTCTCCTACTAATGGGTCTAGTTGAAAGACTAATTTTATTAGTCAAATGATGGGCACTTGGGGCGCTTGGGCCCTGGGCTCTTAAATGACTTAGAATTTTTATTAAGTCTTCAATTTTTTGTTTCCTATAAGCTTTTTTCGGATAAAAGGTATTTTTTTGAATTTGATAAACTGTCAAAAACTGTAAATACAGTTTTTCAAGTTTAATAGATATCTGTTGACGAACAGTTACCTTGAAAAGATGTCTCAGATCACGTTCTATAAATAAGAACGTGTTTTCCCCATTTTTACACACCAATAATTCTACTTCTCTCTGCTTGTTCTTAAGCGGCTTTGTTGTATCCCAAATACAACTTGTTTGAGATAGTCAGACAATATTGTATTTGAGAAAGCTTGACTCCTCAAAGTCTTAGTTTTACTCTCTTGTTTTCAGAAATTTTTCTAACAACTAATATAGAATGTTTTGTTATCATAAAAAACTTATGGAGTCATGTGAGGGAGTGTAATTCTTAATTTCTTTCCACAGTCGAAAATGAAAATGAAAAAACAAAAAAAAATGGAAGGAAGAAAGACGGATAACTCCTTAAAGAAAACAAAATAGTATTTGAAATTGTTTTTTTTTTCAAAGGCTTTATAGCCAAAATATGTGAGGTAATGTGTACAATGATAATATAGAGTTTTAAATTATTCTAAAACGCGGTTTAAACCCCTTCTAATATGGAGCTCAAATGATCAGTGTATGTTCCCACTTGTCCTTACTCAAAGTGCAAAGGTTTGAATCTCATTTGTTAAGTTTTATACAAACTCAATTACTAGTGTCTTTAATTTGTTTTTCTTTGAAAATAATTGCCCAAGAGCTACATTTGGATCAACACAATCTGTCCAGGTGAAAAATTTTAAGATCCCTATTCCTCTTCTTCTATTGACTGTTCCAACTTCAAAATGAGTATGTTGAGGAAAGAAAAAGGAAAAGGGAGGGATAGCCAAGTGTGATTTCAAAAAGACAAGGTCATCAAGAAAAAAATTCCACCATGCTAGATTTTCTTGTAGTTTTTATTGCCTAACTAATCAAGTTGATGAATTCTACTCTAATTTTGCCATGAATTCTTCCTTATCTCCATATTAAAAAAATTGTAAAAATTCCTATGCAATTCAAAACACATTTCCAGAAAAACAGAGGACCTATCTATTCATTCAAAGACTTGAAATTTAAGCCTGGTGATCATTGTTACAAATAAAAAATGCAAAATTGTCCTCTCAACAATTCCATTCCATCAAAATATAATAGGAATCATGAGATCCCTTCCAGTCCTAGAGGGTAGTAGTAGTTTGGCTATGACGCTGAAGCAATTGAGGAATTCGGCGTACCTGCTTATTCTCATTCTTGTCAGCTGTGCGCTTTACCCAGATCATTTCAATCTGCCTTCATCCCGTTAATCTGTTTGTTCGCTCATTTGTATTGTTCACACCCTTCATTTATTTAATTTGTGTTTGTCCAGCTACTATATATACTTAATTCTTTGTATAGTCTGCCATTTTTGGTTGACAATTCTGATTTCTGAGTGATGTAGCAGACTTGTGGTATTTTGGATAAACAAAATTTTGCTTTTATCCAAAAAGGTGCAATTCATGAATTGAATTGAGATTGACAAGATTGCCACTTCCTTGAGGAATGCTTCCACAGATTTGATTCCCTCCCAAATAAAATAATCTGATAACACCCCACCTAATCTATTTTTATGGAACTATAACTTCCAGGAATGTTCTTAGAACTATAATTTCTTGTTATTTCTGAATGTTTTGTTAGTTTACATGTTCAGGACAGGGGAACAAGAAGAAGTTAAGTCTAAAGACAACCTTAATTCAACAAGTATTGCAGAGATATTAAGATGATCATTGTATTTTATTGCCTAGCTAAGCTAGTTAAGTTCTACATTTAAATTTTGCAATTGATTCTTCCATTAATCTATACAAACGAGTCAAATTTCCCAGCAACTACTAATCTAAAATCAAATTCCACAGGGAAATATTAAGATGATCTTTAGCTACATGCTTAAAAGCATGTAGACTAAAACGTATAACCTTAGAAGAATTGCTTTACATCAAATTCCACAGGGAAGGATTGCTTTACAAGCCTCGAACTTTACAAAATAAAGAAATAAGAGATTTCCCCTTAATTAATCTTTGTGACATCCCACTGAAATTCATCTGGCCAGCTTCTAACAGTTTTTGTCAAATTACCGAACCTAAATTTCTCAAAAATGTTGATGCCAACAAGCTGGAGATATTAGGAAGCCCCTCCTTTACTGCAGAGAGGAACAGGGTAGAGAGCCTTATCAGAAGCAGCAAGAACAATAGTCTTGATTGCCTCATCATACTTGGGGCGGTCGACAACTCTGTCAAGGTTAAATTAAGATCCAAGAGAGCTTGAAAAAATCAAAGGGAGCTTGAAATCATCACAAACATTACTATATATTATAAGTCCATCAGAATCAAATTTCAACACCAATAAATGTTTAAATATGGAAGAATGAATTCTACCGTCCCACAATCCATACTGAAAGAATCAAAATTCCTTGCAATTCAAATTAAGTACTTGTCCAGAAAACAGATGAGCTATCTAGCTATATATATTCATGTAAAACTTGCAAAGCCTGGTCGATTACAAATTCGAAAAGTATTGCACTAGAAAATCAAAATCAAGAAAATGCAATAATAATTTACATATATAGAAAGTAACAATCATCAATCCGAAGGTAATTTGGATTCTGGATGTATCATTGGTTGCCTTTGGTCGAGGGAGACTAGAGTCTCTAGGTAATTTGGATTCTGGATGTATCATTGGTTGCCTTTGGTCGAGGGAGACTAGACTCTCTATGCAACCAAAAGCACAATAGGAGAGATGTTCAACTTTAATAGTCTTGATTAAAATTTCATGTTTATTGTAAACTAGCAGCTCATGATGTCCTTGCTTCAGCCCTTTATCCAAAATAAACTCTCCATTCATCCCGAGTCCTAGAAAAGAAAAACCATTATAAGGTCTTGGGCAAAATAATTTGATTGAATGTAGTAAAATCCAAGAGTCTTCAACCCCATATTCTTTCATCACCCATATATCACAGCATACTCTTTCAACATGACGCACAAGGTCAAATATAGAAAGCAAATCCCCACTCACGCTAATCTTCAAGTTGTCATCACATCCCTTCAAATTTGGCCGTGAAAACATATGGAATTCTTCATTGCAAACATCAAAACTTACAATTTTGCCAGCATGATTATTACGAGGATAATAAGCCAGCCTATGAATAGCCCCATTGAAAAGACAGTCAGAACCAAATCCGATACCACCACATAATCTGATATCATCAGGAATAATATTAGATCCCAATTTTCTCCAAGAATTACTTCTCAAACTATATACTTGAGTTATGCGTCTAGGCACATAATCCCAAGTACGAAGTTCTCTAACAACCTTATAATCGTTATTTGTCGAATCGTAACCAAATCCAAACAACTCTGACAAGCTCATGACTTGGTTGTGATAAAGATTGGAGGTAGGGAGAATCTTGCATTGATTAAGACAAGGATTATAAAGAACGATGCTACAAGGGTCATAGTTGCATAAACAAACTAAGCCATTACAAGAAGAACGAATCGTATAACGTTGTTTGATAATAGAGGGTATCACTAGGTCTGCACGGACATCAAAGGAGTTAGGAGCAATCGACCGGAAAAACAACGACGAAAACACGTTACCTGAATCATGATCGTAATAAGCGACGAAGATGGAGCCATGGGTTCTGTTTTTGGGATTTTGAGAGTGGGTGATGACAAAATCGGATGATTTTATTAGAGATTTCCAAGATTTATGAATGCACTCGAAACGTACAAGGGTTTTCACCGGAAGTCTTGTGAGGATATCGATCATCAACTCTTCTGGTAGATCACCGGCCGTCATAATATATATTGTTGCTACTATTAGGCTAGGGTTAGAGGAAGGGAAATAAAATAACAAGGTAAATAAGATAACAATCCACACTTATATATTGCTAGGTCAACGTTGAAAGTCTTAATTAGATTTATTTCGAACATGAAGGAATTAAAAAAAAATTTAATGTAATGTCGGTGCCAAAAAAAAATTAATGTTTTCTGGTAGGAGTGTTGAAGATTGGAAGCTTGATTAGCTTTTTGATTATTTTTTTGCGATTTTAGGTTAATTTATCAACATATTGAAAGGAGTTTTTTATTTTATTTTTTTCAACAGCTCCCCTAGCTAAATTCAGAACAGATTATCCCAATAGGCACATTCAGGAATTAACAATTTTTTACATAAAAATTTGTCACTATAGAAGATTTTGAAATTTCTCACTATTATTATCATCATATCGGGGATTCGATTACAGTCACTGGACTTTCTCACTATTGAAATTTCTCACTGAACGTCCATGGCTTACTATCAGGATTAGTGATCCACGAGATAAACATTTTTGGAGTCACTCTCAAGGATGAGCTTAGGTGAGGAAAAGGCAGCATCATCCACAATAATGGAGAAAACTTCAATAACAACAAGCAATTCAGCTTCATTAGAATCGTCAATTCTCACATTATTTTGAAAAGATCAAAACAACCTCACCTAGAGTATATTTCTCATGACTCCTCCTATGCCTGTAGTTCCTGGTTTGCCAAGAGAGGAGCTGTAAACATTAAAGGTCTTGAACATTAAGAAAAAAATTGACAAATTCAACATTTGGGTACTTTGCCCTTTTCATTGAAAATAATTGCCCAATTAGAGCTATGCAATTTGGACTAACACAACGAGGTGAAAAATTCCAAGATCCCTATATATTCCTGTTCATTATTGAATGTTCAAACTTCAAAATGGGTCTGCTGAGAAAAGAAAAAAAAGAAAGGACAAGGCTATGCGTACTACCCCTAGCCACACTAGTACACTATCATATAATAACCGTTGGATATAGGTAGTGGATATAATAACCGTTGGAACTAAAGACCTACAACCTAAAAACTGAATATCTGGAGGAGCATGTAATAATACACACACAGAAGGTAAGTGAGATGATATGATGAGAGAAATGAGGAGTGTCAGAGAGTATTTCGGCGACAGAGCAAAATCCAGTAGTTCGGTTGATTGGCGGTCGAGTTTATTTTCAGTTTTTGTTACCAAATTAAGCCATAAAGTTTCAAGAAATTTGCTATGGGATGTTTTCTCGGATTATAGAAGAATTGCATATGTCTTTATCCAGCGTCGTGACAAGCAAAAAGGCCCTACTACTTTCGCTTTTGTCAGATACTGGAATGAAAGAGAGGCAGTTACAGCCATCGACAAAGCAGATTACAGATCTTTGGAAGGGGTTATAATTAGAGTTTTCAAGGCCAGAGTTTCTAACAGATATGGTTTGGCAGCAAGGAACAGAGATAAAGAGACAGTCCGTGAAGAGGTTAATAGGGATAAGTTTAATGATGGCAGAATTTATTGAAGAAGCTACAAAGATGTTATCCCTAATGCTAATAGTGGTGATGGTCATTCAGGTGTGGCTAAAGTAGTTTATGAGCAGAATATGCCTTCAGAGGCATCTCAACATGGCAATCATATGCAGATTATGAAGCCTCGGGAGAGTAAAGAAGCAGAGTTAGAGCCCATTGTCTCTAAATCACATGGTGTATCGATAGAGGGCACCTCTTTAATCCAGTATGAGGAGGAGAAGAATTTTGATGTTGAGATTCCCATGGAAGAGATGAAGTGGTTAGAAAAGTGTGTTGTGGGAAGACTCAATCCAAATTTGTCTGTTGATCACGTAAGGGAGACTGTTTCAGGGCTGAATATGAATGCGAATGTGATTCCAATTAGTAATGTCAGGTTTCTATTGCAGTTCCAGAATGAGGAGGAGATGATGGAGCTTATTAATCACCCTGGAGAATTTATGGAGAGCTGTTGTTCAGTGTTTCACTTTTGGGATGATACAGGGGATGAGCAAGTCAGTGAAACATGGCTAAAATTGGAAGGTGTGCCTTTATTTCTTATGGCACCAAAATTTTTTCAAGGAAATTGCCAGCAGATGGGGTAATCTCATCAAAATTGCCTAGATCACGAATGACAGGAGTTCGTTTTTAGCGGCTTGGATCCTTTTTGAGGTTCATGATAGAGCAAAGATCCCTTCGGTTTTCGCTGGAACGTGGAAAGGCAATAGATTTTCTATTAAAATTTCCATGGATGAAACCTTCTCGGATGATCAGATCTCAGGGGATGTTGTCGTCGACGGTGGCCTGAAAGATGACTGTTCTTGTTCTCAAGAGATGGTAATTGGAATCAGTGAGGGAACAAAGACCTTGGTAATGGAAAATGAGATTAATGATTCTTCTTTGGAAGTGGTGAAGGAAACGGTTTACAGGGTGAGAATGCTGATCCTTCCAATTACCGACGCATGCCATCTTTGGGAATTGATTATATGTCGGGCAGCGGCGTTATTTTGGAAGTTGAGAATCTTAATTCTCTAGTCCAACTTTCAAATAGGGAATTTGAAATTGGTGATGAACACGTTTATGGGGAGGAAGATAATTTAGTTGGTTCATGCTTAGATTCAATTAATAGGAGTGGGCCTTTGGTCTCTTCTGCTAATGCTCCTATTTGTTTTGGGCCTGAGGGTTTGGTGCAAGGTTGTGGGCTTGTTGTCCAAACCTTAGGAGTGGAGAAAAAGAAGGAAGAGTTGATTAATCGTACTTTAAGAGGATGGAGAAGCCGCCATCCCTTCTTCTATCTCTGGCTATTCAGTGTCAGACAATGATACTGAAAACAGGAACATAGTTTTGAGAGATGAAGCAGAAGTTTGTCTGGAGGGGCCTATTAATAGTTTGGAAATTCAGTCTGAAGAGGGGCAGGCAACGCAACCAATTATATCAGGAACATCTATTTCTGATAGCACTGAAAATACTTCGATTATCAAGGATGCCATAAACAATAAGGGGAAGGATACTAGGAAATTCAGAACCTTGGAGGATATTGAGGAGGAGATTGAGGAAGATTGGTTCAGTAGCTTATTGGAAAAAAATAAGAAACGCAATAAGAAAGTTGATAAGAAAAAGCTCAAGAAATCTAAGAAGCCAACGCAACAATTGCGAGAAGCAGGTAGCCATTCACTCTCTGATGGTGATTTCGAAAATAAAAATCATGTATTGATGAAGGAAGCTAAAGCTACATTGGAGGTAGGTAAGTTGTTAGGAATTTCCTTTGATTGTGATGAAGGCTTGGTTCTGGAGAAATTTATTTCTATGGAAAATGGAGGAGATTGCTAATTAATGATGGTTCTTTCCTAGCTTTGTCGATTCTGAATTTTATGGTGTGTAGGATTGGATGTTTTTGCGGATTGTTTGGCATACTCTAGTAGGTTGGGTTGCAATGAAGTGGTTTCGTTGAATTTTAGGGGCTGGGGTAGGTAAGAGAGTAGGAGGGTAGTGAGAACTTTGTGTTTCGTTTGTTTGGTGATTTTCTTTTTGGAGTCTTAACTTGTTTTAGTGTTTAACAGAATTTTAAGATATGTGGGGAAGGAGAATTATCATAGTTGTTGAGGCTAATGGTTTGACTGAGATTTTTAATGGAGTGAGAAGCGGTGTGATATTTGATCAATGGCTGCTCGTTGTCAGGCTGAATTGATGAAGATTCATGAGTTGAAGTCGTATGAGGTTTTTTGGCTGTTGAGATCTTTCTGGGAAAGGATAATTAATTTTCGTTTTAAGTGTTTGAGGTTGTGGGTTGTTTTGGGTGTAGAAGTTTTTGTCTTGAGCATATGGCTGTTTGATCTGTGATTTTTGTGTGGTTTCAGTGTTGACAAATGGTTTTCGCTGGGCATTGGATTTGGTTATGCTCCAAACGATGAGTCTGTGAGGATGAAGATATGAAATGGTTATGATCTTCAGGAGCTTTTTGTCATCCGAGGAAGCTTTATCACAGCTTCTTATGAGTTTGGACAACAGAGTGTTTGAAGTGTTTCTTGTTGCTGTTTATGATCATGTTGGGAATTTTTATGGCTCCAAAGCAGGTTGAGGAAGCTAATTAAGAAACTGTTGTTATTGTCAATGGGAGAATTGATCGCATTCGAATTGATCGCGTTGTGTGTTTTTCTCCCTTCTCTTGTGGTGTAGTTTTGGTGTTTGTTTAGGTCTGGATGCCTTTGTTTTGCAGGCTTTTGTTTTGTGTGTCTGGTATATTTTGTGATTTGTACTACAATGGTGTTTGAACACTAGTGTTTTGCTGTTTTTGGTCTCTATCAATAAAAATTACTTTGGCTTTCAAAAAAAAAAAGGTAGTGTAGCAAAGTAGTGTGATTTATGGTAGTGCAAATAACTTTACCGAAAAAGAACACTATAACCTCAATAATAGCTTTGAAGGATTGATCCTGCTGTTAAAGAGAGAAGAGATTTCCCCTTAATGACAGCCCCATCTGGCCAGCTTCTAACAGTTTTTATCAAATTATCGAACCTAATTTTCTCAAAATGTTGATGCCAAAAAGCTAGAGATATTAGCACACAACATACTCACTCTTCACTTAGGAAGCCCCTCCTTTACTGCATAGAGGAACAGGAGCCTTATCAGAAGTAGCAAGAACAATAGTCTTGATTGCCTCATAATTAGTTACCCTATAGCGAGACGGCAAATCAGGCCCAGGGAGGCTATAACCCCTACTTTCTTCATAATCATCATCATCATCAGAAACATCATCATACTTTAGGGCGCTCAATACGAATATGAGCCATGAGGCCAATAATCAAAACCAGCATAACCATCACCATCACCATCACAACATGATATTGCTTCTTCATTAATAGTAATAGCCAATACCGGGTTTCTTTTTTTCTTCATTTGTTTTTTGTTATTTTGTCTTTTTTCAATTAAGAAAATAGAATCAGCTAATTGTTATAGTAAATGGGTTTGCACTTGTTTTTGGATCGGATGAGCAGAAAAAGAAAGAGGAAGAGAAAGCAAGAGAGAAGGAGTTAAATGATTTGTTCAAAGTTGCTGTTACACAACCAAAAGTACCAGTAGGTATGTATAATATTTGTTGAATTGAATTATTTTTTGTTTTTATGTTTTATATTTGAATATTGGTTGGCCTTTTGGATAATTGAAGAATGGAGTATTGGATAGGTGTGGATCCCAAGTCCATATTGTGTGAATTCTTCAAAGCTGGACAATGTGCAAAGGGTTTCAAGTGCAAGTTCTCACATGATTTGAATGTTCAGCGGAAGGGTGAGAAGATTGATATTTATAGTGACAAGCGTGATCAAGGTAATTATTACTTATAGATATATCGCTATTATGCAATATATGTATTTTAAACCTTTTTCATGTCATATTTCCCCCCTTTTTCTCCCTCTCATTTTTTGAATCAATGGAGTTTTGATTTTGTTTTCTTGGGCAACTATTTCCTTAAGATACCATGGAGGACTGGGACCAAGAGATGCTGGAGAAGGTTGTTGAATCAAAGAAAACAGAGTATAACCAGAATAAGCCTACTGAGATCGTATGTAATCTCTTTCTTCTGTCAATCTATTCTTCTCATTGGATGTTGATGGTGCTTGGGCTAATTATATCTTGATATTTACACTTTGTGCTCTGCTCTCCCTATTTCTGTATGACGATGGATACCAATGAAAGATTGTTTTTGGAGGCTAAAATTTAGCGTAACAGTGTGCAAAAACTTGGAAACAGATGATTATTTTGGCAATTAGGTTTTGCCAAGAGGACTAGGATTTCTATTTTGTATGGTAATTATATAATTGGTAGTCTTGATTTTGGCTGATAATGGTTGGTTATCTTGAATTGGAAGAATAAAAACTTGTTAATGAACATCTATGAATATCTTCAGTGTCCATCAATTGGAAAACTTCAGTGTCCAAATGAAATGCAAGGAGCTCAATACAATAGGTTGGCCGAGGGATCATTTTCCAAGACCTGCCAATAACAAACACCATTTACACATACATTGCTATAATATGAAGATACACACAATGAACAACACAAACAAACCGATATCGATGGCCCAGCAAACCTCCTTTCTGGAAAAGAGGTATGCTGGGCAATCGACGTCGGTTTGATTGTGCTGTTCATTGTATGTATTTCATATTTTCCGAAATCCTGTTTTGGGCATTGGTTGACTGACATTTCTTCTCTTCTCTGTTGCGTTTCTTCCCATTTTCGACTCGCGAGGAGTCTGATTCAATATTTCAACAGATCAATCGTTATCTTGATGATCAGCTTCTTCCTCCTGATTAATATGATCCAATCCTTCAACACCCATTTAAAGAGATTGAGAATCCCCTGCTTCCTGGTTAATCTCATTCAATCTATCAGCCGAGTTAATTTCCTCTTCTTGATCGTTTTCGTTGTTGGGTTTTCCATGTTCTGTTTCTGTGGCACAACACAAGC
>AWUE01018349.1:0-17186 GCA_001974825.2 Corchorus olitorius
TTTTTTCGGAGAAAAAAAAGTTCAAAAAAATTTTGGATCATTTTTTTTTCTAAAAAAGGGAAAATAAACTAATTTTGAATTTTTTTCTTCTTTTCTATTTTTTTTAGAAAGAAGTTCAAAAAAACAATTTCAAAAAATCATTTTTTAAATTAAAAAATCAAAAAATAAAAACCGAAATCTATTTTTAGTTCAAAAAATAATTTTTCAATTTTTTTAAAAATTATTTTTGAAAAAAAAAATAATAATAAAGGTGACGTGGCAGTCCATCTAAGTGTCGCCGTCAGAAAGTTAACGGCGTCAGTGCCATGTCAGCAGGATTTGACGGTGCAACTGACGGAAGGACCCAATCGTTCCTAACCCTTCACTTTAGAGACTCAATTGAATAAAGTTTCACTTCGGGGATCAAAATGAACATTCCAGCTCACTTCAGGGACCATTTGTGTACTTTTACCGATCATGACCACATTCCCTATGGAATTTTTTTTGCAACCAAATGTGGGTAAAAAATATTCCCATACTAACAACTAGCATTCCAATCAACCAAACGCAACCTAAAGGGTAAGGTATTGTTGATATTGTAAGCAATGTACATCTTTGTTTTTGTTTTTTTTTTTTTAGATAAATATACATCTTCTTAATTCTATGGGAAATATAATTGACGAGAATCCATGGGGAGGAAATTCAAACATTCAAAAGGAAATTATGACATTGAGGGCAGGAGCATCAGAAACAATTTTGCTTCTAGAATAGAATTTGTAATATAAGATTAGACCCACAAAGTTCATTTTTTCCTAGTCAAACTTCAAACAAAGATTAACCTTACTATATTTGGGGTAAGGTACTATATACTAGCATTGTAGTCTATTTATATATGGCTCTATCATTTTTTTCTTTCTCATTTTTAAACTGAATTTTATTGATTTCAAGGAAGCAAATGCTTTTACCTTCTTCTAAATCCTTGGTTGTAAGTTTGATGACGGTATGTTCATTTACAAGTCTTTTAGCAATTTTGTCTCATCAGTGTTCTAGTTACCAACTTTTCATTCTCTTTCGGTTTTTTCTTGCTTTGGGTATTAGGGTATTGGATCAAGATGAGTTATCTATGATAAACAAAGAATACAAAAAGTCTGAAATGCAAACAGATATATATATATACTTCATGGAGTTGATCAACATGAGTTTTGGAAGTATGCTGATTCAAACTCTACAATAGATAAACAAAGTTATAAGCATCTCTCAAAACCACTCAAAATTTACAGAGCACAATAAGTTACATGTTGGTGATGTTTGTGTCTTTGAGTTAAATTGACCACAGTACTTTAAAACATGGAGACTTTGAATATTGAAGCTCCTTCATTATTGTGGTCAATCAACTCAAATACACAAACATCACCAACATGCAACTTATTGTGCTCAGTAAATTTCCTCCAATTTTTCCCACAGAATTGAGGTTTTTGCTGTCCACTGGGCACTGCAAGAACTGAGAAATCAACGACCCAAGTTTTTCCATCTAAAACTTGGAGGATCACTTTATATTCTTCTTTTCGTCCATGTTTTCCTTCACAAATTTGTTCGGTATGTACTGTGGACAAGTAAGGACCATAGTATTAAATCGACGTCGCGGCCCCTGTCGTGGACGCAGTCGCGGTGTCGCGGTTGCGGGTGTCGTGAACGTTACATAACGCGTCGCGGGTGTCGCGGCCGTAATTTTTTTTTTCCAAAAAATCGCATTAGTTACAAAACTAATAAATTTATATATGTTGACATTATATTCATTCATTTTAACCTTGATATTAATTTTTATAATTTTTATTTGATTTATAAAAACCTTAAAAATATAATTCTAAAAGTAAAGTTCTTTTGAAACTACGAAATCATTCAAATCCAATCAAATTATAAGTTAATAGAATCAAAATTAAAATATATACAAAATTTAAAACCAAAATGAGTGACGTGCAGGTTCTTCTAATACACTTTGATTTTGATCATCACTTTGGTTTTCATTCCCCCATCCTTGTGGCGTGATATATCCATACAGATTCACTGACACATTTTGTGGTGGATAAACCAAACCATAAGTTGGGTCATAATAAGGTTGGATATTGTTGGGATATGGAGTATGAGTACCATAAGGTTCATATGAAGGATTTTGTCCATAATAAGGCGGATATGAAACCTCTGGTTGATAATGGTAACTACTCTGAGATGATGCATCTGCTCCCAAGCTATGTGAAGATGAATCTCCAAAAGAAACTTCATTTGAATCATGGCAATCTTCATTCAAGCTATGTAGACTTCTAAGACGTTTCTTTTTCTTTTGTCTGGTAGAAGATCCATGACTTGGACCCGCATGATCATAAGGTGTACGGCCAGGACCCACCTCTCCATAATCAGCACTATGGCTTGGTTGGGATTGATGCACATTAGCTCCACCTTGACCACCATGATCATTACCAACATCATCGTCATCTGATGAAGACAAATGAACACTTCCTTCATTAGAATTGATAGGTGACATATACTGATCATCATGTTGATCACCTTCACCTCCTTCGGGAATCTCTTCATCATCACTGTCATTGAGTAAGTCTTCAGGTAACCATCCCGAGTTCTCATTCTCATCAATCCAATCGTGTAAACATCCTCCTTTTGGAAAATGTTATCAAGATTAATTGGACTGAACCCCATTTCTAATTCTTGTGCATTTTTTCTTTGCATGTGTTTCAACTTCAACCTCATATTGTAATGCACATAAACCAATTTTTGGAGTTTCTTATGCTTTAGTCTGTTTCTCTTTTTCGTGTGGATCAGACTAAACGTACTCCAATTGTGCCCACAGTTTGAGGATGAAGTTGTTTGGCTCAAAACTCTTACAGCCACGTATTGAAGCTCATGTGCACAATCTCCAAAAAGGACCCACCAATCATCTACATAGACAACATTAGATAACAATAAGATCTAAATTGTTAAATTCACTTATTATGTATATATATATGATTATAAATTTCATAAATACTTGTACCAGGATTGGTCTTTTTAACCGCTTGTCTAGCCAATGGTGTACCAAAGCTTTCCATCCCATCCCCATATATCAAGAGCTATAATAATACATCAAATTGCCAATATTAGTAATTACCTAATCATATATAGGATAATACAATTTGAATTTTCCATAAAATTTAAGGCATATAAAATATATATATATATATATATACCTGATTCATCGCTGCTATTTGTTTATCCATGTCGGCATGTAGCCTTTGAATGACACGTTTAGTGGCTTCCAATGTTTCCTCAATAACGGCTCTTGAACTTTGACCCCCACATACCAGCACATTGCAAATCATTACTAAGTTGAGAACTCCATCTATTATCAATGATACTCCAGTATTGAGAATAACTGCGGGTAGCACTTTGAATTGCCAACTTTGCTCGATCCATAGCTTCATAAACGTAGCCCATAGTTGGCTTTGTATCACCATCACACATTCTCAACACTTTTAGCAATGGTTCTTGAACTTTTTGAATCTCAACAGCTCTTGCCCAAAAGCTTGTATCCTCAATGACATTCATCATCTCAAAAGCACCCAGTTTTCTTGCATAACCGGACCTTCTCCATGTTCCAGACGCAACCATTTCTTTTAAAGCTCGTTTATGCTTAAGAATGCTTTCCAAAGCAATGAAATTGGTTGCAAACCTAGTGATACCAGGCCGTAAAAGTTCCATGCCATTGGTAAACTTTTTCATGTAGTCAATTGTCCAAGTGTGACTGTAAATGAAAGTAGTAATCTTTTTCGCTTCATCCAAGGTTTTTTTCACCCTTGTTTTCTTACCAATGTCTTCGAGCATAAGATCCAAACAATGGGCAGAACAACCAGACCAATACAGATGTTTTCTTTTCTCCATTAACATTTTACCACCAGCTTTTACAGCTGCTTCATTATCTGTAACCACTTGCACTACAAATTTTTCACCAATTTCTTCAACCATGGCATCCATGAGGTCAAAATAATATTCAGCAGTGCGAGATATAACACTATTAGCATTAATAGATTTCATGAAAACAGTACCTCTAAAAGAATAAACCAAGAAATTGACGAGGTGCTGATTTGTAGTGCCTTTCCACCCATCACACATAATGGTTACACCTCTTTCTTGCCCATATGGTCTAAAGCTAGCGACCCATTCCCGGATTTCATTATATTCCTGATTCAAGTAGACATTGGTGATCTCATAGGCATTGGGACCCCTAACACCCTTTCCAACTTCTGCTACAGCTTGAAGCGTTGGTTGCAGAAATGGTGACTCGGCAACTCTTGCGGGTAATGCCTCATACAAAACCAACTTTGCAAAAGCTTTCCCCAGTTTAGCTTTAGCTTTTTTTAGGAGACTTGAACCAATTTTTGGTTGCTTATCCCCTTTTGATTTTTCAATAATAGGATCCATGTCTGCTAACCGAGTTGCAGCGGTGTTAGGATTACTCCATCTGCGTCCACTCCCAACACCAGTAGTATGGACACTAGACGATCTTCTCAATTCAGCACGAGGGGGTCCGGAGCTGCTTCCACCAACTTCATAACTTGCATGTTGGCTCGGGTTTAGTGCTCTTTGACGTTGCCTTTCTTCCCAATCTGCTTGGGACCTTAAACTTTCATAAACCGCTTCACTCATACCGGCATAGTCATCTTCATCAGAATTTGCTTCATAGTCTCCATCATCTCCTAGTCTTATTCTCTCTTCTAATTCATCTCGAGCTTTTTGTTTTGTAACCTTTGTTTCTTTAAAGGTTTTCAGCTGCTTAGCAACTTCTTTTCTTACATGAGATGACACTTGATCACAGGGTGCCACATTGCCCTTCTTCGCAGCCAAATGCTCTTTAAACCGAGTTATTTCGCCTGTAATAACTCGATCACAGAATGTGCATCGAACCCGAGAGCGCTGTCCATCAACAGCTTCCCCCCATTTCCAACCAAAATCATCACTAGGGGGACCTTTGTAGATCCACGTGACATTTTTACCTTTAGTAATAATAAGTTGAAAATAATTAAAAAAAGTAGATAGCTAATGACAGGAGAACTTTTGCATGCATGCATAATATAGAGATTATAATCAAGCAAATATGATTATATCACACAAACATCAATTAACTATAATCAAATAATATATGTACGTGTGTATATATATATATATATATATATCATTAAAAACCATTGTATTTGCATAAAATAAAACACTTGCATTATTTAAAAAAATAATGAATGCTAAAGAAGAAGAATATAATACCTTAGTATTGATGGAGAAAACTAAATCAACTTAATTTTGATGAAGAGCCACAAATGATCAAAGTGAATTATGGACAAACGGTTCTTGTCTTGTATTTGATGGACCAAAAAATAGAGAGTGAACTGAAAATGAAAATGGGGAAGCGGATGAGAATGGAAATATATGTTTCCAAAGGAAGATGAGTGATACTGATATATATAAGATATTATTGGTTTGTGGTTCATTGGCCAAATAATCAATTCAATGTCATCACCTTTCACGTGAAAGTGAAACTCATATTATTGAAATGCTTTTACAGGTTTTTACAATTCAATTCAAAGGCTTTTACAGGCTTTTACAACCATTATTTTGCCAAGAACCATTATTGAAAGGCTTTTACATGAGATGACACTTGAACCAATTTTTTTTCAATCATTTACCTGAAACGATTCCATAAAGTATTCACAATTATGCATATTCACAATTTTTTTGTTTTTACCCTTTGTTGTTGCATATTCACAATTATGCAAAGATTTACCTATTGAAGAATGCTACAATATCCTAACGCTCAATTCTTTCCCTTTGATAATTACATACCAAATATAAAATTAAGAAAAAATGCCCAATTTAAGAAAAATGAATAAAGCTAGCAATAACATGCTTCCCCTCCTCCATACTTGGCTTTTTAAAGGCAACGTTATGGAGATTTTATTAAAAAAAAAGCCTCCAACAAACTAAGTTTAATTAAAAGAGTCTTAATTAAATATATTTTGTTATAATGAGGCTTATGGAAGATAAATATTTGCGTTTAAGAGGTGTCACGGGGGTGTCGCGGCCGTCGCGGGCCGTTACACTGTTTTTTGGTCTTTGTCGCGGCCGTTACGTAACGGTCGCGGCCGTGACACATGCAACTCGTACAACGATGTAACGTATCGGGAAAAATCGTCACGGTGCCTTCAAAAACCGTTACGTAACGGCCGATATTTAATACTACACCATACACAAAGACCAGGCGATACGTAGGTTGCAACCACATTCAGAAAAGGGAGATTCCAGAACTTGCCATTAATTATCAATCCTAGTATCAGCTGATCTCAGCACTTCGAAAGGGCGGCACTCTGCAAAGTACTCACCCTCAGGAGGAATCGCAGCATTAAAGCCCCCTGCAAGCAGTTGCATGGACATAGATGTTTCCCATAAGAGAGAAAACAAAAGGATTCCCAGCCTTGAACGAATTTAGGTCAGGGCCACGCACCCATTCCCATTTATTATTCCCATTTGCCGCCACCGCCGCCGCCGCCACATCACAGTAGTAGACATCCACTGGACCGCTTCGGCAGTGGTCGGTACCGCCGAGCACGTAGATCCTGGAGCCAACAAGGATGAACCCAACCTTGCAATTGGGTAGTCGAAATCGATGACGTGGTAGATGGATCCATCCATTGGGTTGCCAAAATAGATCTTCAACATATCAGATCCATTGTAAATAGAAAAAATACCATGACAAGGAGCATATTTCCCAGGACGAGCGGCTTTCACAGCAAAGCATATAACAGTACCGTGCTTGCACCACTTGTCCCAGGCATCTCTTGGTAATGGTGGAGTGTCCCCTCCTAATGGTCCAGATGATTTTATAAGAGAATTCCAAGATTTATGAGTGCACCTAAACCGTAAATGCTAGGGTGGGCCCACCTGAGCGCTGACGTGGAAGTGCCATGTCAGCAAAAGTATGCCACATCAGCAAATTTTATGCGACTTAACGGAATTCGTTAGTCAACCGTCAAGTCAAGAGTAAAGTGGCCTGATTTTACAAATTCAGAGGCAAAGTGGCACAATTTAAAGTTCAGGTAATTTGGCCTAAATTTGCACAAATGGTGTATCTTACTTATGAACGAAATATTTGTGCTAGAGTTTGTTAGAAAGGAAAGTGACTCTTCAAGACAAGATGTCTTCAAGTTCATGAATGGTAGATAAGTATTCAACCCTATTTTCTGAGAATTTTTGAAGAATAGAAAATATGGAAATAATGACTCTCACAATGAACTCTTGAATGGCTATCATTAATACAGAAAATCAGGTATAAAAGTAGACATTACACAGGTAGTCCTTCAGCAAACATGGATTAGACATGGATTAAGTAACTTTCATTATCCTGTTATGGCTTCAATTAAAACTATTAGAAAATGGTGTTAAGATCCTTTCTGTTAAGGGATAAGACTACAAATATATATAATTGTATTTTTTTTTTTGGTTTGTGCTAACCCAACCATGGTGGATGGGGTGCCCTCGCTTTGTCTAGGGCCAGACGGCTGCTGACGGTACTCGCTTGGCCTCAGCAAATGCTTTAGACTAGGTGGGCATATATAATTGTATTTAATCATACTTTTTTTTTTCACAGTTTTATAACTTTTGACAAAGTTTAATGTAACATATATTCAATATTTAAGGATGCTAACAGGTTTTGTCATTCCAATATGCTTGACTGCTGTCTAAACATTATTATTAACTTGAATAAGGGATACAAATTATTCATATGGACTTGAACCTTAAAAATAATCATGAAATCTGATAACTGATGTGAAAAAAAAAATGATTCACAGTCAATGAAAGAAGAATAGAAAAAAAGAAATGAATAGCATAAAAAAACATGGTACCTGACACGTCATTATGAAAGCCAGAATTAGATATCTACGCTTTCTATTAAATGATGCCTGAGATGGGTTTCGAGTTCGACTGAGGCAATCGAATTGGTTGATTTCATAGTCTTGGTCTAACCATGTTCATCAAGCCTATGGTAATATAAATAATTCAGATACCAGTCATTTAAAGCAAAGCAGAATACATGACATGCATTAAGGGAACAAAAGATAAATAAAGCAGGTTTAAAAAAAAAATTGCTTGAGCAGTCAATAACTATAAGATCAGCATCTAACCAATTGAAGCACAAGGAATGATTGGAAATAAAGGAGAGTTAATGCAATGCAAGATCATGAAGAGGATAAGTTATTTTTTAAACAATATATACAGAACTAACATGTGTAAATGCCAGACATTCATGAGATACTAAGAGTGTGTTTGGATAAACTTTTTGAGGGATCAGTATAGGACAGGATAGGATGGGAAAGGAGGGTTTTTTAAAGGAAAGGAAGGGAAAGACCAATCCTTGTTTGGATTGTTTAAAATATAAAAAGTAAGGAACATGAGGGATCACCTAACATTTAATAAATAAAAACTTTGTTGGTTCTTGTTGGTACTCCAATTTGGAGTACCAAAAAAGGTGGACTTATAAGGATCAAGAGGGACCAAAATTGATCCTCCAAAACCCATGGACCAAATCTAATTTCCAATCCAAACATGGGTCACTAACTAAAAGGACCTCCCATCCCGTCCCGTCCTATCCCGTCCCTTACTGGTCCCTCAATCCAAACACACTGTAAGGGAAAAAAAGGATATGAGCTTCAGTAAGTAATCAAACAGTAAGGAGCGAACCTATGAAGAATAAACAAAACAGAGCAGATGAAAGAGAATGAATATGAGCAAAGAGGTTGGATGCAATCATGAAGATGTACCAATAAATGAAAAGAGTAAAAGCGACAGAGTAAGAAACAAAAAATAAGGCAAATTATAAACAAGAATGAAGTTGAAAAGTGACAGCACGCATTACATTCCCCTAGACAACAAGTAAGAAGTTTCCTTGAATAGAAAGGACAGACAAAAAAATAAGAGAATAAACAAAACGATGAACAACAAACCTTTCCATCGACAACCAATAAACCGGTGCTGATAGGATCAACCCCACTAGGCAGATTAGTCTGCCACATTCTTGTCACTTTAACCGTGACATAAAACGGTTTCCCAGGACACAGATCAGGCAAGAAGGCCGGAATAAGTTCTAGCGCAGACTATAAAATTAAACCATTATGAGATTAAGCAAGAACAAAGACGAAAACAGAGTATATAGAAAACAAATAAAACGAAGAGTAACCTTGGAAGATGAGGAACTCGCCATTGGCAAACCTAGGAAACAAAAATCCAGAAAACAAAAAACCCAGGAAACTCAGGAAGAAGAAAAAAAACCTTCAAGACAAACATGGAACTGGCAAACTAAAAATCACCATAACTTTGAAAAAAAATGCAAACCTGAATGAACCCAGCAAAAAAAGAATCTGGGGGCCTGTGTTAAAGGAAAAAACAAAAGCATAAGCAAAAGATAAGATAACAATTACATAGCCTTTATAAAGGAAAAAAATAGAAAATAACGAAAAAAAAGAAACTAGCCGAAAGCGATGAAACAAACCTCAAAGACAGGAATGACAACAAGGAATAATAGATTGTAAATCGAAGAGAAAAAGAAAATGTTATTTGTGCCTGGAATTCTTGTTAATCCAGTTCGAATTGTGACCCGACCCTATATTTGTGGATTTTTCCTGGAGGTCTGTGATGGAAGCGCAGGGATCAGGTCTCCCAAATAATAAGAATCTCTCTCTGCCCGTGGACGTAGATCAAATTGATCGAACCACGTAAATCTTCTTGTTCTTGTTTATTATTTTAGGCTTGTTTAATCGCCACAATTGGTATCAGAGCTTAGATTGGATTTCTTGATTGGTCCCTGGTATCTGTTCGTGATAAGGGTTTATTGAGAAATCGATTTTTTTTTCTGAAATTTAGGGTTTTGAGATTCAAGATGTCTTCATCAGGGAAATTCGACATTGACAAATTCAATGGGTCGAACGATTTCATCTTATGGAAGGTAAAGATGAAGGCGATGATGATTGCGCATGTGCGATTGATAAAGAGATGTTGCCTGAAAAATCAACAAAGAAGGAGTTAAAGGAAATCATGGCGAAGGCTCATAGTGCAATCTTGTTGAGTCTTTCTGATGAGGTTTTAAAAGAGGTTGTTGCGGAGAAAGATGCTACGAGTTTGTGGAAGGCGCTTGATGATAAGTATATGAAGAAGTCTTTAACTAATCGGTTATACCAGAAGCAACGCCTGTACACATTCAAGATGGTAGAAAATGCACCGATAAAAGATCATCTTGATAACTTCAATCGGATTATACTTGATCTTGGTGGAGTTGGAGTCAAGATGGAAGATGAGGATTTGGCGCTGATTCTCCTATGTTCGTTGCCAAGGTCGTTTCAGAATTTTCGAGATACCATGTTGTATGGTAGGGAGACGATTGCTCTGAAAGATAAAGATGCTTTGCTTTCGAAGGAACTGCAGGAAAAGGTTTCAGCAGATGTCGAAGGAGAAGCAGGTTTAGTTGTTACACGAGACAGAAACAAAGAGAAAAACAATGGCACTACTAGGGGCAGATCACGCTCTAAATCGAGGCTATCTAGGCTTCGATGTTTTTTCTGTAATGAGAAAGGGCACCTGCGTAAAGATTGTCCTGAGCGCAAGAAAGGTAATTCTAGTGAGAAGAAGGAATCGAATGTAAAAACTACTACGGCTATTGTTCAAGAGGGTTCATCTCTTGTGGAGAGTTCAGATGATGAAGTAGGTACGGATGTTCTAACTGTTAGTACTGCGGGCTCTGCAAATACATGGGATCTAGACACTGGTGCGTCTTATCACATGACGTTTTCAAGAAACTTGTTCACCATTTTTAAGGAGTGGAACGGAAGTGTGATGTTGGGTGATGAGACAGCTTTGAGTATCAAGGGCAGTGGTTTAGTGCAGATTAAAACGCATGATGGAACGATTAGAACGTTTGATGCTTGGCTTGTTCCTGAACTCCGAAAGAATTTGATTTCTTTGGGTACTCTTGATAAACAAGGGTACAAATATTCTGGCGAAAATGGGCTAATCAAAGTTTCGAAAGGTGCTATGACTATCTTGAAGGGTAAATTGCAACACGGGATTTACACTCTGATAGGCAACTCAGTGATAGGAGAAGTAGCAGTTTCCGAGTCTCTTGGGGATTCAAATGATCGTACAGAATTGTGGCATCGTAGGTTGGGACATATGAGCGAGCAAGGACTGGCAATTTTGAGCAAAAAGGGTCTTTTAGATGGGTTAGAATGTGGAAAGCTTAAATTCTGTGAAACATGTGTTTTAGGTAAGCAGCGCAGGGTTAAGTTTAGTTCTGGCAAGCATACATCTAAGGGGATTCCTGATTATGTGGGGTCCTGCTCCTGTGGAGTCTCATAGTAGATGCAGGTATTTCGTGACTTTCATTGATGATTACTCCAGGAAGGTTTGGGTATATTTTTTGAAAACAAAGGATGAGGTGTTTGATCGGTTCAAAGAGTGGAAGATTATGAGTGAGAAACGTACCAGTCGGCAAATCAAGAGTCTTAGAACTGATAATGGTTTTGAATTCTGTGGTCAAGAATTCAATGAGTTCTGCAAGAAAGAGGGCATAGTGAGGCATCACACTGTACGAAGAACGCCACAACAAAATGGAGTTGCAGAACGCATGAACCAAATACTTCTGCAGCGTGCTAGGTGCATGCGACTAAATGCTGGTTCGTCAAAAAAGTTCTGGGCTGAGGCAGTTAATACTGCTGCTTATTTGGTGAATAGGTCTCCATCAACTGCAATTGATTTGAAGACTCCTCAAGAGGTATGGTACGATAAACCCTCTGATTACTCTGGCTTGAGAATATTTGGTTGTCCTGCTTATGCTCATGTTAATGATGGTAAACTGGAGCCTAGGGCAATTAAGTGCATATTTCTAGGATATGGAACTGGTGTTAAAGGTTATAGGTTGTGGCATTCTATAGCAACAAAGTTATTATTAGCAGAGATATAACCTTTAATGAATCTGCTATGTTTAGCCAGAAAGAGAAGCTTGTTGATCTTGCAGGTACTGACCAGAGAGTGGTATTTGATGCACCACCTTTGAAATCACCTTCTGTTACTATAGAAGAGTCTAGGACTGAAACTGATGATTTGTCTAAAAGTATAGTAGAAAGGAGAACCAAAAGGGAAATCAGAAAGCCACAAAGGTATGCAGATTGCATTAGTTTTAATGTTGGTGAAACTGATCCTATTGCATATGCTTTGTCAGTGGCAGAAATTATTGATTCTGATGAACCAAGATCCTATAAAGAGGCAATTAAGAGTGAGAATGCAGCAGCCTAGTTATTAGCTATGAGTAAGGAGATGCAGTCTCTTGCAAAGAATGAGACATGGAAACTTGTACCATTGCCAAAAGGAGTGAGACCAGTAGGATGTAAATGGGTATTCAAAAGGAAATAGGGAATCCCCGGAGTTGAACCTGCAAGGTTCAAGGCTAGACTTGTGGCTAAGGGTTTTTCGCAAAAGGAGGGAATAGACTACAATGAGGTATTCTCACCAGTTGTGAAGCACAAAACTATTCGGGTTCTTCTAGCCATGGTTAGTACTCTTGATCTTTATCTAGAACAATTAGATGTTAAGACTGCTTTTTTGCATGGTAATCTAGAGGAACAGATTTACATGTCACAGCCTGAGGGATTTATTGATTCTGAGAATGAAGACCATGTGTGCTTATTGCAGAAGTCCTTGTATGGTTTGAAACAGTCTCCTAGACAGTGGTATAAGAGGTTTGACTCATTTATGGTTTCTCATGATTTTGCTAGAAATCAGTATGATAACTGTGTGTACTCTAAGAAGTTGTTTGATGGTTCATATATATACTTACTGCTATATGTTGATGACATGTTGATTGCAGCCAAGGATTTGGCTGAGATTAATAGCCTGAAAGCTTTGCTAAGCAGTGAATTTGAGATGAAGGATTTGGGTGCAGCGAAGAAAATTTTGGGTATGGAGATTTGGAGGGATTAAAAAGCAGGCTTGTTGTATGTATCTTAACAGAAATACATCGAAAAGGTATTGCAAACTTTTCAAATGGATAAAGCCAAACCGGTTACCCTTTAGCTGCACATTTTAAACTTGACGCTAGTGCTCTACCTAGTTCTGATGATGAAGTTAACAGCATGAGTAGAATACCATATTCTAGCGCAGTAGGTAGCTTGATGTATGCTATGGTTTGCACTGGGCCAGACTTAGCTCATGCTGTTAGTGTGGTTAGTAGGTTTATGAGTAATCCTGGTAAAGCTCATTGGGAGGCTGTTAAGTGGATTATGCGATATTTGAATGGAACGAAGAATGTATGTTTGGTTTATGGTTCTGATGGTAATTCTGGATTGATTGGTTATGCTGGTGACCTTATTAAAAGAAGATCTTTAACATGTTATATCTTCACCTTGTATGGTTGTGCTATTAGTTGGAAAGCAACTCTTCAAGCAACTGTTGCTTTGTCTACTACTGAGGCAGAATATATGTCATTGACTGAAGGGATTAAAGAAGGTATGTGGTTGCATGGTCTTGTTGATAGTTTGGGTTTGAATGTTTCGAAGCCTGTTATTTACTGTGATACTCAGAGTGCTTTAAGTTTGGCGAAAAACCCTGTGTATCATGAAAGATCAAAGCATATTGATGTTAGATTGAATTTTATTCGTGATGCTTTGGATAATAAGTGGCCACTATAGAGAAGATTCCTACAGCTGATAATCCTGCAGACATGTTGACAAAGCCATTGACAACTGACAAGTTCAAGCATAACTTGGACTTGGTAAATGTTCGCATAGCTTGAAGCCCTTAGGGGCTTGATTGGCAGAGAGTGAAGCTTGGCGTATTTTGGTGATTTGGTAAACTTATGTCAAGGTGGAGATACTTCGATTGAGTTATGTAGAATTCAAGTAAAGGTGGAGAATTGTTATTTGTGCCTGGAATTATTGTTAACCTGGTTCGAATTGTGACCCGACCCGAAATTTGTGGATTTTTCCTGGAGGTCTGTGATAGAAGTGGAGGGATCGGGCCGAAGGGCGAAAACGCAGAATCGGCGTAGGGGGTGCGGGGGGCTTCGCCCCCCGCGGATTAGTTGTCCTAGTCAAAATAGGAACAAAATACCCTATGTTTATATAAGGGGTCTATATCTTGTATTCTTGATGTGTTGTATTCTTTTCTCCCAAATAATAAGAATCTCTCTCTGCCCGTGGACATAGATCAAATTGATCGAACCACGTAAATCTTCTTGTTCTTGTTTATTATTTTAGGCTTGTTTAATCGCCACAGAAAAAGAGAGTAAGAATAGGGAGAGTCGATTAAGAGAGAAAGAAAGAAGAGAGTGAAATAGGGGAAGAGATGAAAGACAGGCTTAAAAAGTGAGTGCTGGAGAAGATCTAGAGAAAGAAAGAGAGAGAAATCTAGAATCCATCTGTGGCACAAAACGAAAACGTTTTGTTCCCCTAAAATTTTCTGCCTTTTTCATGATTAATTTTTCAACGAATTGACCTTCTGGGCTTTTATGTCTCTGTCATGATTGACTCCTCCCCTTTCCTTATCCCCTAAAATTATATTATCTCTGGGTACAAATCCCCTATTCTAATTGGGAACCAACGAAAAATGAAAAATAAGTTCCTTGTTGTAATTGGGAACGACAACAAACCAAATGATGAAGAAGAAAGATAAGAGGGGACGGGAAGGGAGATGGCGGGAAGGGGGAGAAAAAAAGAGAAAGCTGACGTGGCAGAAGATGATTGGCTGAAAGGAAAGGTTGAAGTACAAATTTACCCCTAACAAATAGTGCGAAACAGTATGCTCAGCAAATCAGATTCAAGATAACTCTAGCCTATTTAGTAATTTCATGTCACCAAATAACTTATTTTCAATATTCGAATTGAGCTCCTCCACTCGGTAGTGTATAAAGCACGTTATCACACTAAATTCCTTCATTCAACATTCTTCCATATAGCATATTATCAATTTAAGTTCCATTCATTCAGCATTACTCCAAATGCTGCATTATCAGTTTTAGTGCTCTCACGTTCACCAACCTTCTATGGAACATATTGTTTATTTGAAAATAATGAAGAAAAAAGTTAAAAAAAATGATAAAGGAAATTGAAATTCCCAAAGTATGACAAGAAGTTATCAATACCATACCTAGACTGTAGTTTTTTTTATAACTGCAAAAATAACATAAATATTAAAATGAAAAAGAAAAATTCAAACTTTTTTCATGGCCATCGTAACGTTTAAGAAAAATGATACCAAAATTACAAATGCAACAATCATATTTTTATCATCATCGTTTTCTTTGCTACATATTTATTATCATATATACTATATAGTAGTTAGATATATATATATATATATATATAATATAGTTTGAGTAAGATTTAAAATTTTAAACTTAAAATTAAGTCATAAATAAATAATAATATATATAGTAGAAATTGGGTTGACCAATAATAATATTTATATATATAACGTTAAAGTCTAATTTTAAGTAATGGCAATTTTTAAGGAAAAAAATAATGGCAATTTAAATATATTTTTATAAAAAAGGGTACAATTGGAAAACACAAAGTTTCCCATTATTCGTACTTTTGTATATAGTATATAGATTTGGAGTTTTGTCTCATTTCGACCCAGTAGGCCCCTTAGGTTGAATCCATGAAGCCCGAATTACCAAGCCATATGTCTTGAAGTCTAAATATGATATTTTTAGACCCAATTCATTAATATGGAAGCGCAAAGAAGGAGTCCAAGTCCAATCAGTCATTATGATACAGTATTAATTCAGCCCTGAGTATTGTTAAATCCGATTTAAAGGAGGATTTCACAAGAGTAGTTTTGGAAGAAAATTCATAACTTTTGATTAAGAGCCCAGAGAAATGCAAATGAGGTACCATTGGAAAGAGGATTCCAAGATCTACAACTTTTATGTTTACCTCGAGACCTAATTCTGTCGTTTGGATGGATGATTTTTCCCTTGAAATTTCTTGACATAATTGATCTTCTCGTAAACCGGCTTAAAGAATGTTTAGGATGAAAATTCAGATGCTAAAAATGATGTGGAGCATTCCTATTGGCCACGTTGGATCCTAATTAATAAGGATAATAATCTAATTTTCCATTATTTTAATAATGAAATAATTAAAATATTATTTAATAATGGCAATTTAGAAATATATTTGAAAAAAAAGGTACAATCAGAAAACATAAAGTTTCCCTTAGGCCCATTAGGTCCGTTTGAGTTCATGAAGCCCGAATTGCCAAGCCATATGTCTTGAAGTCTAAATATGATATTCTTAACCCCAATTCATTAATATGGAACCCCAAAGAAGGAGTCCAAGTCCAATCAGTAATTATGATGCAGTAATGATTCAGCCCTGAGTATTATTAAATCTTATTTAAAGGAGGATTTCACAAGAGCAATTTTGGAAGAAAATTCATAACTTTTGATCAAGAGTTTAGAAAAATGCAAATGAGGTACCGTTGGAAAGAGGATTCCAAGATTTACAACTTTTATGTTTACCTCGAGACCTAATTTTGTCGTTTTCTTGGATGATTTTGCCCTTGAAATTTCTGGACATAATTGATCTTCTCCTAAACCGACTTGAAGAATGTTTTGGACGAAAATTCAGATGCTAAAGATGATGTGGAGTATTCCTATTGGCCACGTTGGATGCTAATTAATGAGCATAATCTAATTTTCTATTATTTTAATAATGAAATAGTTAAAATATTATTTAATAATGGTAATTTAAAAATATATTTGAAAAAAAAGTTACAATTGGAAAATATAAAGTTTCCCCTCATTTGTACTTTTATATATAGTATATATATATATATGCAATATGCATGTTCGAAACTTACATCAACTCATCAAGTGAAATTTGAGAATATCATTTCTCCCAAATAAAAAAGATGGCCCAAACAAAAGTTGTCTCCTTTCTTCTCCTCGCTGTGCTGATCCTATCCATAGGTAAATTACAATCTCCTACGCCCTCTCTTTTCCCATGATTTGAGATAAAATTTTGTCAAAAAAATAATATTGGATTTCTTAGTTACTATATTAATAAAAGAGTCAAGTTATTTATGTGTTGTATATTTTTGAATTTACAGACGTTATGGAAGTAGTA
>AWUE01018351.1:0-40924 GCA_001974825.2 Corchorus olitorius
TCACAAATTTTTGATTTGTAACATGCATGTTATTTACAAATTTTCTCGCTACGCTGCGCGTATGTTTTATCTAATGATATAGTAAAATTAAAGTGTGAATTTGTTGTAATAATCAAGAAAATAGAGACTGATCCACAAATCGAATCATTGAATTAAATAACATGGAGAGTGATGTAAAAAAAATTAAAGAACATGGAGAAATGGTAGACGGGCCATGCTCCTCACGTTATAAATGTTGAATGGCCAATATTGTTTGGGCCTGAAATGGGTCTAAACTAGAGCTGTTCAAGGGCCGGGCTACCCGCCCAAGCCCGTAAGCCCGCCCAATATTTTAAAGGGCTTGGACAAGAATTTTAAGCCCATTGGATGGGCTTGGACAAAAATATCAAGCCCGTTTATTAAATGGGCCGGGCTTGGGTATAAGAGCAAAAGCCCAAGCCCGGCCCGGGCCCGGCCCGATAAAGGAATTATGCTTGTTTTTATATTTTATTTGTTGATATATAATATATATTAAATATAAATTATACGTACACCGTATGTTAAATAAGAAAAAGATGAATAATATATGTAGAAAATCTTATTATCAATGAGAATAGTATGTTATAGGTAGTATATATCATATTTTATATTTACAATTATATTTATATAATTAATTAATATAATTTAATTCTTAAAATAATTATTAAAAAAATATTAAACGGGCTTTTGGACGGATCTTGATCTAAGTATTTGATAAATGGGCCGGGCTTGGCCAACACTAATGGCCTTAATCTCAAGGCTAGGCCCGGCCCGAACCCGGCCCGAACCCGGCCCGGCCCGGCCCATGAACAGGTCTAGTCTAAACTCTAAAAGAACAAATAGAGAATGAGTCATAATAATAGTTTAACTCATCCTTACACAGTTAGAAGACTACACCAAACCATTTCATTACAGCCTAAAACTCATGAAGATTTTAGGTGCCAAAAAAAAAAAGAACTCATGAAGATTTCTCACTTCACAAAAGAAAAGGGAAATGTAATCCAGGCGGTCCATAAACTTGCTATTTCCACCACAGATATTGCTGCATCCAACAAGAATTGGCTCATTTTGTTTCAGAATAATGGCTCATGAAGAAATGACAAAAAACAAATCATTGTCCAATCATTTCTACCTCCCCCTATAAACATAAATCAAGAAGTTAAGAACTACCAATTCATTTTAATCATATGTGAAAGTTTCAAGTCATACAAATAGAAAATTACCACTGCAAAAATAGGGGCTGCAAAAAAGGGTAATATGAACAGAGGAAAATAAAATTTGATGATTACCTCATTAGAAAAGCATCCCCAACAGCAGCCCTTTGCCAGTATAGAAGGAGTCATACACATAGGAAGTTCTCTGATATAAGTCATAACAGAGGGGCTATTAAACAAGCATCACCATTCACCATATAGATGTTTCGCAAGTGGTTCAATCCGTTAAAAGTAAAAGTAAAACTACTACACATAGGGAATAATAGATATATACAGAATGTCAACTTACCTTTTATCTACCCCTTAAAAATGGCAAACAGAAGCACAATGAGAAGAGAAAGAACAAATATGAAAGAACCTTACTCATGTATGATTCCTTAAGCCCTACCATGAAATAAACGCATCACCAACTCTCTCATGAATGTGTCAAAACAACCACTAAAATTCTGAAGTCAGAAAGGAAAATATAGACGGACCAAACAGTAGGTTAGCTGAGATCAAAAATTTACATCAGTGTATAATATATAAGAATTATACGCAGTATATAGCTTCAACTTCAGGCATAAATACAGGGAAAACAATGAGTTCACTTTATTTCCTTCTCATGAGAAATTTCATATAGGAAACCACAAAGCAACATATGAAAAATTATAAGCAAAATTATAAACTCGTGCCTATTTGTTGTTTCTCTTGTAGTGTGATATAGGCTAATTGTTTAATTCGGTGCAAAACATTTCAATTTAGGATTAATTTGGGGTACAACCTTTTTAATTTGGTTGATTTTGGGTAAAACGTTCTAAAATCGGTTCATTCCGAGACAATCTGTCAAATAGGGGCACAAGGTTTTCCGTGGCATTAGTTAGGATTGGGGAAAAAATTTTACGAGTTCAAGGAGTTGTAAACTATGCATTCTTCTAAGTAGACTCCTTGAATATATTAAAAAAAACAGTTTATACTTCTTATAATATTCTTTTCAAAATCATATGTAACATTAGTTGTGTACCAAATTTTTTATTTCATAAAAAATTATCTATATACAATCTTATTGAGGGGGGCGAAATTAAACTTCAATTACCTTGTACAATATTACAATTACACACATATAAGATATTTGAAAACTTTGGGGACTGCCCCCTCTATCTCCGTTATTGGCAATGCGTTTATGCAAGGGACGACAAAAAAGAAGGAAAAGGGTGCTTGTGGAATATTTTCTTTTGGGTGAATAGGCGCTTTGCCCTTTAAATTTTGCATATTCAGAACAAATTGTCCCCAAAACTAAAAATTGTGCCACATTCTCCTTTTAATTTCCAAAATCAAGCCAAATCCCATCCCCCATTCCAAAACTAAAGCCCAAATCATCATCAACCCAAAATACTTAAAAAGCCCAACAAAATCTTGAATTCTCATGAAGCCAGGTGACAGCCTAGCATCGAAAGGGATTTTTTTTTTTAGTAAAAATTCAATTTCATTTCATTGAAAAGTGAAATCAAGAATAAAAACACTAGGAGGCAAGCTCCCGCATCACACAAAATCAACACCGAAATATATCAATTTTATGAAGGGTCCAAATGGTGGGGCAAGGTCTAGCCTGTTCAGTCATTTTCCATCATTCCATTATAAGATTGAGAGTCAGATTTGAATAAACAAATTCAGTGTTTGATTAGCAGAGAGGGCAGGTAATTATTATTAATATCACTTCATGGTGGATCCCTATCTTAGGCCCAATGTATTAAACTCAGTCCTTACCTCATGTTCTTTCATATGGCCCATTTTGCTTTTCCTTGATAATATATATATATATATATATATATATTATAAATACCAAATACCATAGCCATAGGCAATCTTAAGATGAACAATCCCTAGCTAATACCATCTTTAATGCTGTTAAAAACAACGGGTTGTTACCTTGTCAGATGATAGTGATCATTCATACCAATCTTTTATTGTGATTGTCATAATAATTTCATCAGAAAGTTTGGCTCTTATTTGCTCTGGAATTTTGTGACATTAAATTATTTTATGTATATATGTGTTTATACAGGTTAATAGGTTAAAAATATCAGTAATGGCTAGTTTATTTTATGTAACTGATATGAGAAAATGAAGGGAAATGGGGAGGGGATAGGTTAGGTTGTGGAGCAATCTTATCTTGTATTAATTCTCATGCTGAAATATATAACAAAAAGCTTGAAATAGGCAGAGATTGTTCTTCCATAAAGTTTCTAACTATTTGTAGAAACAAGTTTTTGTTGATATTAGAAAACAAAACAACATGGTGAATCTGTTTGTCTAGCAATTGGCATGTGTACAGCAACCTTAATTAATCCTCTTAATATAGGTGAACATGATTACTAATTAAGTAGTAGTATCTTTTTTACATAAAGAAGTTGTAAATCATTTTGAAGTTGGAAGTTGATTGGTGGCTTGCTTCTGTTTTTTCTGTTTTTGGCTGGTACAGACTAAAAAGGAAGAGAATATCTATTTGGATCATTAGGTGCTCCTCCTTCGCAATCAAGGTTATTTATATAGAATGCAATGCATCTTTTTATATATTGGTGTGATAGAATACATCTATGTCCTGCTTTTTCCATATATTTATGCTTTCCCTACTTGGTGCTTTTTTACATGCTATGTTTCTTTGCTGTTATGGTTTTTATTTTTGTGTTTCTTGCTGCTATTTCTTTTCCTCATTCTGTTATGTTTCCTGCTATGGTTTACCATGCTATTTCTTTTCCTGCAACTATGCTTTGTTTAATGAAACTGAAAAAAAAAAACGAAACATGAACCATTAATGAACAAAATAATAATAATAATATAAGCTTACATTATCCAAGTCACTTGAACTTGGTTTATGGCTGTTTTGTGCTAACTAGGAATGAAAAATTAGGATCAAAATCTCAAAGCCTGTATACATAAATACAAAATTCAGTTGTATTGAACTAAAAAAATTTGCTAGGTTAGATACAACAAATGGAAAAAAGAAACATGAACCATTAATGAACAAAATAATAATAATAATATAAGCTTACATTATCCAAGTCACTTGAACTTGGTTTATGGATGTTTTGTGCTAACTAGGAATGAAAAGTTAGGATCAAAATCTCAAAGCCTGTATACATAAATACAAAATTCAGTTGTATTGAACTAAAAATATTTGCTGGGTTAGATACAACAAATGGACAAAAGTTGGATGCAAAAGCAAAGGTGGACTCAAGAGTATTTAGATGGAGTTGAAGCCTTTCTCAATTTTGCTTTCCAAAACGCGAGTGCAGACGGTATGATATTATGCCCATGCAAGAATTGTCGAAGCGATTATTGGTGTCTACGTGATGTTGTGAAAGAGCACTTGGTGTGTGATGGATTTGAACCGGGGTATAATGATTGGATGTTTCAGGGAGAGTGTGCTTCGAGACGGAGTGAATCTAGTTCATCTTATCGACCAGCCTCACATTTTATTTCGGGAAACCAATTAGATCCAATTAGGGAAGATAACCTTGGTGGAATGTTGCGTGATGCTTTCAACATGCATGACCAACATTTCCAACCTCTATCACCTCAAAATGATGCATTGCCTGATTCACCATCCGGAACAAGTCATGTTGGAGATCTCGGGGAAAATGGTGGCTGTGAAGAACCTACTGGAGAAGCTGCCAAGTTTTATAAATTGCTTGATGATATGAATGAACCACTTTATGAAGGCTCTAGGTGTTCAAAATTGGCATTTAGCATACCGCTTTTTCACTTGAAATGCTTATGCGGGATGACGGAAAAAGGTCTAGATTTATTGTTAGAGTTTTTGAGAGATGTATTTCCATTTGCTGCGATTCCTACATCCTCTTATGCTTCGAGGAAGATAATTAGAGATTTAGGTCTCGGGTATGAGAAAATTCATAGTTGCCCAAATGATTGCATGTTGTATTGGGGTGATACAGCAAAGCAAGAATCTTGTCATGTGTGTGGTAATTCTCGTTGGGAGGGCTCAAATACAAATGAGACCTTGAATGAGGATGATGGTGAAGTAGAAGTCTAGAAGAAGCCTGCGAAGGTTCTACGTTATTTTCCCTTGATCCCAAGACTTCAAAGGCTATTCATGTCTTCAAGACTGCAGGTGACATGACCTGCCATGAGGATGGACGGACGAAAGATGGGGCTATAAGGCATCCTGCCGATTCCTTGGCTTGGAAAGCATTCGATTCGAGGTTTCCGGACTTTGCTTCGGATCCTCGAAATGTTCGGCTAGGTCTTGCGGCTGATGGGTTCAATCCATTCAAACTAATGAGTACTACTTATAGCACATGGCCAGTCGTATTGATAAATTATAACTTGCCACCTTGGATTGGCATGAAGCAACCGGCTTTCATCTTGTCTATGATAATTCCCGGGGATAAAGGTCCCGGAAACGACATTGACATTTATTTGCAGCCTCTTATTCATGAGTTGAAGCAATTATGGGAAGGAGTTGAAACTTATGATTCGTTAAGGAAACAGAACTTCCACCTACGTGCTGCACTATTGTGGACTATAAATGACTTTCCTGCTAATGAAAATTTGTCTGGATGGAGCACCAAAGGTCGTTATGCGTGTCCTTGTTGTGCCGCAGAAACATCTTCGAAGTGGCTGTCCAATGGGAGGAAGTTTTGCTACATGGGACATCGATGGTGGTTAGATGCTGACCATCGGTTTAGATTCCAAAGTCTTTTTTTGACAACACCATTGAGGCAAGGGAACCGCCTTCAATCACTATTGGGTCTGATATATTATCAATGTTGAAGGATGTTAACTTCACTTATGGAAAGGCAAATCAGGCAAGTAGGAAGAGTTCTCATAAAAGAGTGCGAAATGTTGGTGATGGTGAACATGATGTTGAAAATGATGCACACGTTGAAGAAGTGGTGAGCGAGGCTGATTTGTGGAAGAAAAAGAGCATACTGTTCGAGTTAGATTATTGGCAACATAATCTATTGCGTCATAACCTTGATGTGATGCATATAGAAAAGAATGTCTGTGAAAATATTGTTTTCACCATTCTAAATGTTGATGGGAAGTCCAAAGACAATTTAAATAGTCGACTTGACTTAGTTGCCATGGGAATTCGTCATGAGCTTCATCCTCAGTTGCTTCCAAATGGGAAGACACGAATTCCTCCAGCTTGTTATGGGATGTCTAAAGATGAGAAAGATGTCTTCTGCACTATTTTAAAAAATATTAAGGTTCCTGATGGTTATGCATCAAATATATCAAGATGTGTCAATGCAAAAGAGCGTAAACTTTCTTCCTTAAAGTCACACGACTATCACATCTTGCTGCATGATTTGCTTCCACTTGCTTTACGCTCAGCGATGTCATCATCAACATCAAAGCAAGTCACCCATGCCATACTTGAACTTTCCAATATATTCAAGGAACTTTGTGGTAAGGTTCTTAAGATAGATGAGCTTGACAAACTTCAAGATCGAGCGGCAATTACTTTATGCCAGTTGGAGAAAATCTTTCCTCCGTCTTTTTTCACCGTAATGGTGCATCTAGTCATTCATCTCCCACTCGAAGCAAAACTAGGTGGTCCAGTTTATTTTAGGTGGATGTATCCGGTCGAGAGGTAATCTTATCTCAACTTACAATTTTTAAAAGACTTGAAGAAAAATACGAATGCAAGCTTACCCTTTAAAACGTTTATTATTAGGTTTTTGTTGAAGTTGGGGTCTTACTTGCGAAACAAACGCTACCCAGAAGGTTCTATTGCCGAAGGATATCTTGCAGAAGAATGTTTGACCTTTTGTTCAAGATATCTTGAGGGAATTGAGACTAGATTTAATAGGCCTGGAAGGAATGTAGGTGTTGCTGAGAATGAGCTCCACGACAATTACTTATTCCAAAGTGGTGGACAAGCAAAGAGCAAAGGTGAAATGGTGGAGTTAGATTCATTGGCAAGGGTACAAGCCCATCGATACGTACTACTCCATCATAAACTTATGGAACCATTTCGTGTGTAAGTTTGTGTTTTAAAAAATTGACTTTATATGGATATCTTAATATCTACTTGAGCAATGATTAATTGTTCTTTCTTAATACTCATAGGGAGTATAAGAATCACTTGAGAGCTAATGCAAGGTCTCGAAGACCTAACCCTCGTGAGCTAGATAAGCTGTTTATAGAGACCTTCATGATCGGATAGTTGCCAGGGTAAGTATTTCAACCGCTCTACATTATTTTGAGATTTGTAACTCCTTAATTGAAAGCAAAGTACTAATGGCGAAGTAATTGACTATAGGCTCGAAACGGAGTGAATGTGACTGAAGAAGTTCGCGACTTAGCGCGAGGTCCGGATACGATGGTGAAAAGATATAGTGCCTTTGTAATTAACGGATTTAGATTTCATACTAAATCTCGTGAGCAAAAAAGGCGCACTCAAAATTCCGGTGTTGTTGTTACTTCTTCAACTATAAGTTATGCAAGTGCCAGAGATAGGAACCCTTTGGAAGGGGATGTTAACTACTATGGGATCGTAAATGATATCATTGAGCTGAATTATTATAACAAGTTTAAGGTTGTAATGTTTCGGTGTGATTAGGCTGATGTGACTACTTCTAGAGGTGTTAAGAAAGATCAATTTGGATTTGCTCTTGTAAACTTTTCTCATTTGATCCACACTGGCCAACAACTAATGGATGAGCCTTATGTATTTTCCTCTCAAGTTAAACAAGTTTTCTATTCTGAAGATCCCAAGGATCCGGGATGGTTCATTGTTTTGCGTAACACACCTAGAGACTTGTATGATATGGGCGAGGAAGCATCAGATGATGTGGAAAGAAGGACAAAATGCTTTCCTTCCGTCAATCCAAATCTTATAGATGATAATGATGTCCAATGGGTTCGGGAAGATGTTGATGAAGACATTGGAACCCTTTGAATGTAATTATGTCTTGTTATTGTTGGTTCTTAGCATGATTTTTGGTAACAGATTAAGTTTTTCACTTTTTTGTTTGTTTTATTCAGAGTAATATGCTATAGTTTGTATTTTTGACATTATAAACTAAGATGACAGATTGTTTATGCTTCATTATATGCTTTTTTCAGCTTGTATTCATTCTTTTATTCATATGATTATACTAATATGGTTCAACTCGGTTATTCATGTTGCAAACATGCCTCGCCGCAGACAAAAAAACATTCAAATTACAAGCACTGCTGCCCCTGAACATGCTGCTAGTTCAGGAAGCAGTTCTAGCAGAGGACAGTCTCAAGGTTCGGACATTCCTGAAGCATTTGAAGCTTCTGATATCATGATCAGTAAGTTTGCAGCAATATTTATTTTGTATTCGTTAAATTAAAATCGAGTATGTTTGACAATCATGCATATTTCAGACCATGTATTTTGTTTGATATTTGAAAATATTTGTCAATCATGCTTTCTGTAATTTCCCACCTATATAAGCTTGATAATTTCTTGTATAAGCACAAATGTATATGTATGAATTGTGTATAGGTTTACTAGAATAGTGTGTAGAATAGTGTATTAGGTTTAGTAGTGGATCCCGTTAAAGGAAAATAGTTGCTGTAAAATAGTGTGGAGAATAGTACTTGCTATATAATAGTTGCTGCTATTGTAGGTACTTGCTGTAAAATAATTTTATAGTGTACGTGTTTCTGTTTTTCCTTTCAATTTAACCTTCAAAACGTGTTTCTGTTTTTCTGTTGTATGGTTTATTGTTATTTGAGAAAGAGTGTTTAATAAGACTTCATAATCTGTTTTTTTATGTTTCATATATAGCTAATGCAACGGGTGACTATATTAGAAGACGAGGCAAAACCCGCCTTCGGGATGTCGCGAACTTAAAAGCGGGTGACAGAATCTTTGTCCAAGGAAATGGACTAGGTCAGCCAATTGGAGACTCTGCAGGCTTACTGGCTGGATTCTGTGGCAAATTGTCACGGAATGGTTTATGGTTTCCAATAGATACAGTTTCATGGAATAAGATAGAAGATGCTGACAAAAATAGAGCTCTAGATTGGGTGAAGGTATTAGTATTTCATGTTTAGTGTTGAAATTTTCTCTAGTTTTAAGCTAAGTTATTCCTTTGCTAATAATTCCTTATCTTTTACAGGAGAAATTTGACCTGCGTGGTGTTTCTGATATCTGGTTAAATGCTTCTCTTGCCAAGAAATGGAGGGACCATAAAAATAGATTGAAAAGAAAATACTTTGACGAAAATCTGACCCCGAATGAGGTTAAAGGCAAACTGCCTCAGATAACGCAAATAGTTCGCACTCAATTTTATGGATTAGTTGACTATTGGTTTTCTCCGGAGGGGAAGGTTGTGCTTTTGATTTTAGTTTCGATTTATTGACTTGAAAATCTCAATATTGGGACTTATTTCATGTTGTCAATTGTCATTGGCAGGAAAGAGCAAGGAAAGCACGACAAAGCAGAGAGAAGCAGGCTCATACCCACACCAGTGGGTCAAAAAGTTTTGCCCGAATGGGCCATGAAATGGTAAGTGTTTTATGAAGTTTTTGAATTAGGAATTTACAATTCATAACTAAGTGCTTTATGAAGTTTTTGAATTAGGAATTTACAATACATAACTAAGTGCTTTATGAATGGTTTTGAATTTATGCAGAGCCTCGAAAAGCGATGGGAGACCAGTTGGACGACTCAGTGTGTATGTCGCAGCACATACAAGGGCAAACGGATCACCGATGGAAGCAACCATGGAAACAGTTGTAAGACCCTCTGACTAGTGCTATTATATGAATCAATAATGGTGATATGATATTAATAAGACTACTGATCGTATGATTGTTGAGTTTTAGGAGTAAGTTGACTTTATATATCTGATTTAAAGTTTCATATTGATGCCAAGAATTAAAAGAATAAAAAAAATGAGAGTGAATATTGGTTACTAACACTGCAGAAAATTATAGGCTCACTGTTATAGGCTCACTTTTGCTTATCTAAATTTTTATTAGAGTTTTATCTTAGAAATATAAGAATCTATCACGAAAGAGAGCTGCTGATGTTTATTCTTACTTACTATGCCTTAAGTACGTATAGCTTTGAGTATTTAGACTTTGGCATAGTTGCACCTTGAGTATGCTATTGAGTGGTTTCTTCATTGCCTAAATGTTCATGTATGATGTAAAATTGTTGTAATTGTTGCTGGTATCCTTGGTAATTGCAATAGGGTTCACGTATGATTGTTGAGTTTTAGGAGTAAGTTGACTTTATATATCTGGTTGAAAGTTTCATATTGATGCCAAGAATTAAAAGAATAAAAAAAAAATAGAAGTGAATATTGGTTACTAACACTGCAGAAAATTATAGGCTCACTGTTATAGGCTCACTTTTGCTTATCTAAATTTTTATTAGAGTTTTATCTTAGAAATATAAGAATCTATCACGAAAGAGAGCTGCGGATGTTTATTCTTACTTACTATGCCTTAAGTACGTATAGCTTTGAGTATTTAGACTTTGGCATAGTTGCACCTTGAGTATGCTATTGAGTGGTTTCTTCATTGCAGTAGGGTTCATGTATGATGTAATATTGTTGTAATTGTTGCTGGTATCCTTGGTACCAATCTTTAATTGGTGTAACTGTTTTTACATTTTGCAGCAAAGGTCAAGGCATCTTTTAACTGAAGAGATGAATGATTGTGAAACGACAGAGGAGTATCTCTCAAAAGAGAACTCCCTTTACAATGAAGTTCTCGGACCTGAAAAATATTCCCGGGTCCGGGGCTTCGGCTTGCTTCCTCGGTCAAATAGATTGGTTAATAACAATGTCGGCCCTTCTACCTCTGCTGCCAATGCTGCAGGTCCTTCAAGGCCAGCTCCCTCACTTGATCAGGAATATCAACGCCTGCAAGCCCAGCTGGCAGAAATGCAGGAAACGCACGCCAGAGAGCAGGCAAAAGCACAGGCTGCACATGAATCTCTCCTGAACAAGTTTCAGGATCTGCAAACACTGGTGCATAGCATCCAGCATCGTGGGAATGAAGATATGCAAGATCCTGATGCTACTGATGAGGAATCTGAGGTAGTCTTGTTTTAAAATTGAACTTAAGGTTTTATTCAAATTACTTAAATATAATATATATATGTATACATATACATACATCTTTTTACATTCTAATTAATGTAATCGTTATTGTTGTTTAGTAGGCGCCGAGGAAAAGGGGGGCTGATTGGCTAGCATGTGAATCTCTATGCTGCAGTACATCCGTGTCTAGCAACAGTATACCACAAAAACGCAGAAAAATGAACACTGCGTAATTTTTGGTAAAAACTTTGTGGTAATTAATTGTTAGAACACAATTATTGAAGTATATTTTTATTTGAACAAAAATTTCTATGTCGGCTTGATTTGATTAGGTTGCATTTTCTAAACTGCTAGTTGAATTTCGAACATTGATTAAAACTGTCTCATGCTCAGTGGATGAAGAGCATAGCTATTATTATTAATTAGTATGATATATGTAGTATATTGGATATGTATAATATGTATGTAGTATGAGACCTATAATGCATGTATTACTTTTTAACTATTCTTATGCATGTCTTGAGTACCTATTTATATACATAGGTCTTGGAATATTATGCTTTTTATTTTGAGTATTATAAGTATTAACCAAGGATTCTGAGTATTTGTCAAAGAGAATTGTATATATATTATTTTTTGAAATGAGCAAAGCAAAAAAAAATTGAGGCATTTACCAACATGCCACAATGTCCTAAAACATATGCCACTAAATGAATTTTTTTTTAGGCGTTTTAAATGGGAAAAACGCCCTAAATTTTAAATGCCTCAAAGATGATAAAAATGGTGGCGTTTTAAAACACCTCGAAAGTAAAATTTTCAATTCACTCTTAAAATCATTCGAGGTGTTTTAAACTACTACTTAGAGGCGTTGGGAAGTGTCGCTATTGCAAATTGTTTTTTTGAGGCGTTTTAAATGAGACGCCGCTAACTCCGTTTTCATTTTCTAACTTTCAATAACGCCGTTAAGTGTACTTTTTTTTTAATTTTAGCTCAAATATTACCGAAAATTAAAAATAGTTAGCGGTGCATTAGGAACGCCTTTAGGTGAAGCTTTAACGCCGCCATATGGTATAGCGGCGTTACAAAGATAACGCCGGATACTTTCGCGACGGGGGTATTGGTGGTGTTATTGGAGCCGCCCCTGAAACGCCGCTAAAGTGTGAGGGTGGCGTTTTTTGGCGCCTTTATAAACCAAGAAAAATGCCTCTAAACATCATTATTTGTGTAGTGGATCTTTTAAGTTGTCAAGAGAATATCTATCTAAAATAATAAGCATATGATTGATATTTATTTGTGGTGTTTGTTTGTTGCCTTCAGCTCAAGTGTGCTGAGATCTACGGACATGATGGCATTCTGGAGGAGGTGGAAATGGCATTGGCAGGCATACTTTTTGGCAAAAGCAATGTATAATTGCAAATGTTGCTTTGACAATCAACTTAGATATTATTATCTTTTTAAGACTTATGTAGTATAACATCTGGTGCTTCTGTTTCTATTTCTATTTCTATTTCTATTTCTATTTCTATATATATATATATGCATGCTTGCTTGACTATATATGTTGTGGCTGCTCATTTGTTCAATTGCATTAGCTGTCTGGAATTGTTCCTACTTAAGTTTACAATAATCTTTCCTCTAATTGCCTTTGCAACTGTGATGATTCAGAATGATAAACATGCCTCCATAATTAAGTCTACTCTCTTTATCATGATATAAATTCCTTAACTCATACTTACTTGGACTTGTTTTAAATTGGTGGTCCATTTTAGCAATGGTTTCTTTCCTTAATTTTTCTCCCTGTAACTAGACAACTGAGGCAGAGAGGCCTGGTTTGGTCCCTAAGCTCAGATTTGGCTGAGCCAAGAGAGCCTGAATGTAACCCTTTCATTCATAAATTCATTTAACAAAAAAAAGAACATTTAGAGGGAGAAGTAACTGTGTCAAGTAGGTTGGAACACCATTGGGGTAAATGTTTTACAAGTAATTAACAACTAATAAAGGAAAAGAGAAGAAATGAAATCATGTGAAGTAAACTATAAAAAATGCCATAAGTACATGAAAAAACTTTTACCCTAAATCAATAACAGGATGTATGGTTCTGACAACATATGGAATACAATTACAAATAGCTTTCCAAATTCAGTTCTGCATACTGGGAAATGTTTGAAAAGGGGAATTCTGATGAATGTGTCGAGGCGATCCGATCTTATCATTTGCTGAAACAATATGTTTATCCAAAAAGTAAAGATGTATGTTGGTTTGACAAGCCAAATGTGAAGTGGTGCATATAAAAACTTGATTCATTTTGTAGCTGTAGCTGGAAATTGACCGTTTGAAAATTACTCATTGTGCATGAATATTACAAAGATTCTTTTTCAGAAGCAACAATATGCGGAAACAACTTTACTCATTGACAAATCAATATAAATTTGCAACATTGATTTACCCTATATCAATATAAATCAGTCTCAATGTAACTCTTTCTGGCATCAAGTTATAATTATAACCAAAATCAATTGATTACAAGGTTCTAAGAAATGTGCTGAATGGAAAATGCTTCCAAGACTCTTCTGAAAGGTTTTAAAAGCAGCACAATCTGTCACAATTCATGAGCTTACGAGCTCATGTACCAATTTCAGTAAATTTCAGACTCATATGTGCCAGCATTTCTGGTTGATGCAGGAAGGCAAGTTTTCATGGAGATGTATGAATTTTTTAAGTTTGGAGACAGACAAATTATTATTACCTACTAAAGCTACATGAGTGAATTATGAAGCTAAACTATTTTGTCTGCAAAAGATTACCACGAGTTAATCAGGAAGAAGGTACAAGAAGCAAAATTTGACACTAGAACATTAAAAGCAGAAGAAACGGTGCACAACCAAAACCTCTTCCAGTTTCAAACAAAAATACTTTCCATTGCCGGTTAAAAGCTTGGTGTACAAACTCTTCGATCCTTCAAGATCTATGGCAGTTTACCACAACTTTATTATCTCATCTCAAGATGATGCCTGAATGCCTGGCTCTTGAATTCGAATAGATGTTCTAGACAAACTAGCTTCAAGCTCATTTAGCTCATCCATGTCAAGGTCATCATCATCATCTTCATCATCATCAAGATGGATATCTTCGGAATCTGCAGCTGCACCAGTTGCATTACTTGGTCCAGCTGCTGTTGAATCATCTTTGACCTGAAATTGAAGAGAATGGAAATGAGCTAATGAAAGTACAAGTAATAAAATGTATTTAAGTTTTCATGATGCTTAACAGGAATTAGACCTCCGAAACGTATGAGTTTGCTAACCCACTATAAATCAGATGATTGAATTAACATGGTTATCTAATTACAATTCCATGGATGCAGATCCAAAATAAATAATGAATTATGTTCCAAACTTCAAATCTGTATTATATAGCATTTCCAAAACCTAAAGATGCATCAAAATCAAGTCCACCCGATAACCATTAAACAACATAGTCCATAGCTATTATGTTCCAAACTTCAGTTTGTTTTTAATTTGCTGTACTTCATAGGATGTGAAGTGGTTCCATATTTATTCTGTTCCAAAGCTGCACTACCAATAAACGGCTACAGTACAATTAAATAATATCCATAATTACAATATGAGACACTGAACCATGAAACATGATAATTCCAGTAATATGCATGTACTCATGAAAAACTCTAACGCAAGTGTTCTTCTATTGTGTTCCAAAGCAGGTAGGTATGCTGAAAAAGAGAGGAAGGTGAAAGCAGTGACTGAAAAGGCTATAGATGAAAGAATGAGTGGACAGCCCAACACTTAGAAAAAAAATGTTATACTATATTGATTTTGATAGTTGAGATTTGCATCTAAGATGTTGCTGCAGCAACACAAAACCCTCTGTTTATTGCTTTCTTAAGAGAAAGGGCAGGAAAAAGGATTAAAAAAATAAAAAATAAAACCAATGCATACATTGCATGATCCATAAATGCCAACCAATAAAAACATTCGAAGAAAAAATATTGAAGTGAAATTAAACTTAAAAGAATCAATAAATAGATACTTAAGGCTCTGGATTGCTGGAAGTTGGAACTAGAAACATTAATTATAGGAGAATTAGCGACCTTATCATTTTTGGCGGATATGGGAGGACAGATGGATGTAGACTGACCAAGAAAACAAGTTGCCAACTTCCAGAGAGTTATCAACAATACTGAAAATTAACAGTAAACAAAATTACCTTATCCTTGGTAGCCTCAGGTTCTTCTTCTCTCTGATATTCCTCATATGCCTCAGCATCATCCACGAACAAACTCGCATCAGCAAGAAACAACTCACGGCCACTGAAATTGACAAACAAATTAATCAAATGTTCGAATAGAATATACTTAATTCAGAGCAACCAGTAAGATAATACCTCATACGATCATTCTTAGCCCTCTCTGCTTGTTTTGCAGCCAAACTAGCTTCTCTCTCATCCACCTTTTTCTTCTTCCATTGCATAAAGAGCTCAGTAGTCATCGGAGTTGATGAAATTAATTTTGAACGCTGAAACAGACAAACAACAAGGACAAATATGAAGATTGGGGAAAAAAAAAAAAAAGAAAGCTTCTTTATACAAATGAGATAAAATGGTCCTTTTATTGAGCAAGAAAGTAAAGCAAAACTCAAATTGACCACCAAAAAGTGTGGTATGTAAAATATAAAAGCAAATCACAACTAACTAAAATTAAGTACGATCTTTTACCTCGTTTTCAATCTCTTCCTCAACAGGAATCTTCTCACTCTCTTCCTCCAAAAGTGCCTTCATTTGAGACTTCAAAACATATCCTGGAGGAAGAGCATGTCTGTAGTGACAATCTTTGCCACCATTTGGACATACCCAGAACCAACCATACTGTTTCTTTTCCACAGCTTCCAGAAAGTACTTGCAAACCTGTGCACGAGTATCATAAACAATCAATAAAGCATCGCCACATATATAGCAAGAGAGAGAAATCGGACAACAAAAGATAAATCTAATGGACACAGAACATTAGACAAAATCAATTTTGTTAAGAATAGCTTGAAAAGAATAATGGCTGAAAGTCACCTAGAGTATCAAGCTCCAAAGAATCATCTTGATTCTTGAAGATATTCATAGATGTTCACTAACAAGTTTTTATTCTTCCAATTCAAGATAACCAACCATTATCAGCCAAAATCAAGACTAACAATTATATAATTACCATAGAAAATAGAAATCCTAGTCCTCTTGACAAAACCTAATTGCCAAAATAATCATCTATTTCCAAGTTTTTGCACACTGTTACGCTAAATTTTAGCCTCCAAAAACAATCTTTCATTGGTATCCATCGTCATACAGAAATAGGGAGAGCAGAGCACAAAGTGTAAATATCAAGATATAATTAGCCCAAGCACCATCAACATCCAATGAGAAGAATAGATTGACAGAAGAAAGAGATTACATACGATCTCAGTAGGCTTATTCTGGTTATACTCTGTTTTCTTTGATTCAACAACCTTCTCCAGCATCTCTTGGTCCCAGTCCTCCATGGTATCTTAAGGAAATAGTTGCCCAAGAAAATAAAATCAAAACTCCATTGATTCAAAAAATGAGAGGGAGAAAAAGGGGGGAAATATGACATGAAAAAGGTTTAAAATACATATATTGCATAATAGCGATATATCTATAAGTAATAATTACCTTGATCACGCTTGTCACTATAAATATCAATCTTCTCACCCTTCCGCTGAACATTCAAATCATGTGAGAACTTGCACTTGAAACCCTTTGCACATTGTCCAGCTTTGAAGAATTCACACAATATGGACTTGGGATCCACACCTATCCAATACTCCATTCTTCAATTATCCAAAAGGCCAACCAATATTCAAATATAAAACATAAAAACAAAAAATAATTCAATTCAACAAATATTATACATACCTACTGGTACTTTTGGTTGTGTAACAGCAACTTTGAACAAATCATTTAACTCCTTCTCTCTTGCTTTCTCGTCCTCTTTCTTTTTCTGCTCATCCGATCCAAAAACAGGTGCAAACCCATTAACAATTAGCTGATTCTATTTTCTTAATTGATAAGACAAAATAACAAAAAACAAATGAAGAAGAAAGAAACCCGGTATTGCTAATTAAGTTATAAGCTTCCTTTATTATCATATCTGAATATTCCTACTTCAAAAATCCTTAGATTACAGTCATCATAGCATCAACTACTTAAAACCAACTCGGTAAATGAAATATGGGATTGCTACGTAATTTAAATAAGTAATGCATTATTAAGTTGAAATTTTTAAAAAATTAATAATGCATCCAAAAGAACTAGAACTTTTAATAGAACAAATATTCAATATTCAATAAGCAATTAATTAATATGGAACAAATTATTCTATATAATAAAATTAAAACTTCCGACAAGAACAAAGAGTTTCAATCAAGTAGTTAAGGAGACTGAGAAAATAAAAAAAGAAGGGTACCTTAGCTGCAACTTTAGACGGGTCGGGTTTGGGTTGAACCGCTTGCTGGAGATTTTGAACATATTTCTGAACGTTTTTGCTCTTATTTTTGTTCTTCAGACCAAAGGTTTTGTCTTCCACAACTTTCTGCTTCTTCGCCAAATCAGCTTTCGATTTCCCTTGCTGCTTTGGAGGCATTGTTGAGAATCAGCCAAAATAATAGATTAAATTTAATTAATTTATAGAAATTAAAAAGACAACGTATAAAAATCGTCGGTGAAAGCTTGAAAAAAACTTTTTATCAGCAGGGAAGAAAGGAAGATTTAGGAAAATAGGGTTTTAAAAACAGTTTTAATAATGGCGTTGGAGATGGAGAAGGGAAAAGAGACGGGACGGGGATTTTGTTCTATTCATCTTAAATGACAATCTTGTCCTCGTCGTAGAGAAATATATAAACGACATCGTTTCTAACTAATTTTTACTAGTACTAGAAATTTAAACGACGGCGTTTTCCTCGTTTAAAGAATCATAAGTTAACGGTCAAGAAACTCCAGTGAAGAGAGAACCACCGGCTTCAAGTTCAAGCTTTTCTGGTCAGAATTTGCAGAGAGAGGGAAGGAAGAAGAGAAGAGAAAGAGGGTTAGGGGTAGAAATGAGATTTCACGCAACAACGAGCTTTAGGTTTTCTCAATTCAAAAACAGAGCTCCGGTTTTGTTCTTCAACTCCTCGTCTCAGCTTCGATCAAACCACCAAAAACGGTTTTTTTTAAACCCGAAATTTGTTCAATGTTCTTGTTTGGTTTAGTAGAAAATGCCTGGAAAATAATAATGAAACCAGAAATTCATAACTTTATGGTTGTTTTATTCAATTTCAGGTGTGATTTTGGAATAGCATTTGATATCGACGGGGTTATTCTTCGTGGCCGTGTTCCCATTGGAGGTTCTCCACAAGCTTTGAGACGATTGTATGGAAATTCTGGTACTATAAAAAAAATTAATATATATAGATACACACTATTATGAATTTATTTCATGGTTTAAATTTGTTTGGTTTCCTTTAAATGGAAGAAGATTGTGTAAAGAAAAAGAGGAATAATGACATAGATTTTTCTATGGATTCTTTTCACAGGTGAATTGAAGGTCCCGTACTTGTTCTTGACAAATGGTGAGTATTTTGAAGTGAGTTTTATTATTTGATGGCATTATAAAGATTTAATCGATAACATTTTTTTTCCATTGATTTTGCGAAATGATGCCAAGCATAACGTGTAATTAAGGTATCAATTGGTGTTTTGGTTGTTGGAAAGGGTTGAACTCTTTCAACATTTTGTGAGAACCCAAAAAAAGCAATGCCAAATTCAACCTACATAATATTATGTCTGGGAGTAGTATGAGGAGTCCTTTTAAATTATGTCATTGGTAAAATAATGTGGCTGTTTGACTTGAATAGGAGGTGGCGTCCCAGAAACAAAGCGAGCCAAGGAGTTGAGTGAACTTTTGGGAGTAAATATTATGCCTTCTCAGGTAGGATTGTCGCGTTTTTAAATGGGTGTCGAAATTTCCATGTTTGATGGTTATGTGTTTGACAACTGGGTTGCTTATGCTTTCTTGTGATGCAGGTTGTACAGGGTCACTCGCCTTTTAGAAATTTACTGAAGAAGTGAGTAGATATGGATTCTGTGTTGTATTTTTCACTTTAATGTCTATAATATATGATTTTGAAATATCATTAAGCTTTCCAACATATTTTGGTCTCATGTCAGCTATTTAGCTTACCTTATTTGCTAATCATCATAACAGTTTTTAAAGAGGAATAGTTGCATAAATTTACCACCTTTATTCCTGGGTAATCATAACTGGTATTATGGTTACTTGAGGTTGGAATAAATTTATGTAAGTTACTTGGATTCATAAAAGAAGTCAGCATTTGTGTTTGGTGCTAAACACTTAGATTCCCCTGAGGAGTTTCTCTAAGGATCTCTTCCGTGATAATGTGTTGATAGAAAGTAATATAGTAGAGGATCAACTCTGGAGTGGCTTAGTTTCCATATATTTGACGATTCATAATTGTATCAGCCATTATAAGTTGTTCTCTTGATTTAATTATACTATACAGGTTGGGTGGATCACGCATCATTTTGTTACCTAAAACATATACTATCTTAGCTAGTCCAGCATGAATGGTCTAACTGAAAAGCAAGAGATTCATATTAATTTCTAGAATGTTGAAACCTTTCTTTTGGCTTCTTCAGTTATTTTCTTTTGATTTTCAACATTGTTACCTTGTAGTTGACAAAGCACTATCTGTCTTACTCTAGTTCTTTCCGATTTCTGTTAAGCATCTATTTAGGTGTTGTTATGGTACAGTTAGCTGATAGTTTCTTACTAATGTCTTTTGTAAGGTCAGATTTGAGAATGAATTCATTATTGCGACTGGAAAAGGGGACCCAGCTTTGGTGATGTCTGAGTATGGTTTCAAGTAAGGCTCAGTTTCATGATTCAATCTGGAAAAGTACCGACTTTCATATCATAATTTCTTAAATTGTTTGGAAATCTATATAGCTAAGTTATTTTGATGCTAGAAAAGTTCTTTCAGTGGAAGAGTATGCATCTTACTTTGAGAACATTGATCCTGTATTTCAATATAAGAGATGGAAAACTACACCAATATCAGATACGAAGACTCCTTCAATGCCAAGATGTGATGTTTCCTCAGAGAGGATTAAGGCAGCGTTTGTTGTCAGTGATCCTGTAGATTGGGGCAGGGACATTCAGGTATATTCTTCTACTCTTAATTAGAACTGTAAGTCTATGTGCTTTCTCATTCTTTCTTAAATGATTTCTTGTTTTGCTTATCTGATATGGCACCATTACTTATTCCAGTGTTTTACATGAAATGATAACAAGTTGTGAAATTCTTGAATCACATGCTTCTGTTTACTTTCTCTTTAGAGAAAGAAACAGTTAATATGAATGTTCTGACTTCTGAAACATTTTTAATGTTCATAACTTGTTCTTTGCATGATGAAATCATTACCTCTAATATTTGAAAATGTTAAGGTCATGCAACAAAATGGATGTGATGTCCTCTGGAGTTTCACAATCACCTTTTACAGTTTGAACTGCTTTGCTTTTTGGATCTTTGGTATGTATCATCAATGGTTATGGACCTGGATTGTGCTTATCTTGAAATTTGCTATCTAACCTCTACTTGTGACAGTGTTAATAATATAATTACTCAATCTTCTTAGAAATTGATCTCGTTATTCTACAACATCTCAAATATTGATTAACCGATTGCATCAGGTGTTATGTGATGTCTTAAGATCAGGGAATCTTCCTGGAGATGCAAATAGAAGCCAACCACCTCTATATTTTGCTGCTGATGATCTTGAGTATCAGGTTCGCTATTCTGCTCTCCTTTTGTTTAAGGGAGTTTTCAGAGGGTTTCAGTACAGAATCGCATCATGCAGATGGACATAGAAAAATCCTGAATTTAGGGGGTTCAAAATAGTGCCTTTCTTTCTTTTGCCTATATATATCCTGTACCCTGAGAGTTTATGATTGAACATGCAAGGTTAGGCTTACAGGGAGATATTTGGGACCTTTATTGGTTAACTGTTGTCTGTCTATTTTCTGTTCTAGCATCAAGCATGTCTGTTGACTATTTTGCAGTACTTACTAGATTTTCCACTTCTGTTAATTGGCCTTAAGCAAGCTTCTGGTCTGAGTTATGAGGAAATTAGAAATGATTCTTTTAAGCACTTCTCATTTTCCCTACACGTAACTTGGAACTAATAGTTTACGAATACCCTGATTTGTTAATTGTATTATACAGGCTGCCTTTCCAACTAAGCGTCTTGGATTGGGTGCATTTAGAACTGCACTGGAGAGCATCTTCAATAGGTAAGGTTCATATCTCACTGCATTAGAAATCTCACATCAAATTGCCAATTTAGTTTGAACTACCTCCTGAGTGATGTATAACCTTCATTTCGAAATGAAAGAGAAATGTGTATCCATTATTTTGAAAAGAAACTCATTTTCTTAAATTTTTTCTGTTTGTTTACTACCCAATACCCATGTCAGGAAGTGAGTCAGACAGGGGCATGGTAATGCATTTTTCGTTCCGCTGTGGTTCCTTTATGTCAAAACTAAGAGATCATTCTCTTTGTCCGGTGATCCTAAAAAATAAAAAAAAAAATAAAATAAAAACAGGGTAGTATGCTTTCCAGTAGCAGTAATCTCTTCATTCTGTTAGGCTTCCATAAGCTCCATATGGAGAAAACATGTACAATCATATGTATCCCCTCTTAAACAGTTGTCCTCTATAACAACTTTACTATTTTTCATTTTTGCAGAATCAACCCCAAAAGTCTGGAGTATGTATCTTATGGCAAACCAAATCCGTTTGTCTTCAAGAACGCTGAAGCATTATTAAGGCAACTTCAGTCATCTTCTTGCCTTGATCATTCTGAAAACAATGGAATGTCTGAGTTACATCCTTTTAGAACACTTTACATGATAGGTGATAATCCTTCTGTTGACATCAAAGGTGCACAACAGGTTTGTCTACATACTTGTGACTTCCTCAATCGTGTTCATAAAACTTGCAGGCTTGGTTATAACTTATATAGACTGCATTCAGTTGTTTTTATTATTTGCGCCTTGAGCATCAAAACTCTCTTCATGTTTGGGATTTCAGACAGGGCATCCTTGGTTTTCAATTTTGACAAGGACAGGTGTTTTTCGAGGAAATGATAATGATGCCGAATTTCCAGCTGACCTGGTAAGTTGAATGCTCAATGTCAATCTGCAATTCAACTATTACTCTAACAAATATGAGAAAAATGTCCAAATAAAATGGCATCATACTTCTTCGCTGTACCTTACAAGGTTTCATCATCGGTTGTGCAGGTTGTTGATACAGTTGAGGAGGCAGTAGACTTTATTCTGAAAAGAGAGTGTATTTCTTAGCAATACGAGGCATTTATCCAAATGTTTACTCATAATACTGTCATTATAGACATTCTTTTGGCAGACTGAAAGAAACTAATGCCAAACACCATTTGTATGTAGCCTTTGTAAATCTTCTTTTTATTTTGATTTTGGGAATAAAGAGGTTTTGAACTGGCTCAACCGCTCAAGTGCTTATGTCTTGCATTATCTCTTCTCAAAGTTGTGAATATCTTTTGTTTTAAAAAAAAAGGTGAAATTTAGGTAATTAGCTTTTAATTATTTTGTATTTTTACTTATATGCTATAATTTGGGAAGAAGACCTTGTTAACCATGAGAAAAAGTTTTTTAACTCTAAATTCCTCAACTTTTTTTTTAGTTCAATCACAATGTTTTTTAATACATTATTACACTGATTTTAAACTAATTTTCTAAGAGAAATTTAAATGATTTTTGTTTCTTCTTTTTTTTTTTGTATAAAAGGGAACCTCATCTATCAAAATCAAAACAAAAGTCAAAAACAAAAAAAAGCTAGAATTGTTTTTCAATTTCTGAAATATATAAAATGTTAAAATTGTAAAACAAAATACGGTAAAAAGCAAAATTGATAAGGCCTAATTGGTAATTACACTTCAACCCCCTTACCCAGCCAAGTCTATTCAATTTCTTTTCAATACCGTTCTGCAAACTAGATAAGCCAATTCCCCTCCTTTCATAATCTTCTTTTCTTTCTCCTCCTTTTCGCCATGGAAGCAACTCTTCTTTCCTTCCCTTCTTCGAAGCCTCCACTTACCCAAACTCTGAAACCCACCAACCCATTTCTCCATTCTTCAAAACCCAAATTTTCTTCTTTCAAAACAACCCCATTTTTCCCTTCAATCAGAGCAGCCATTTCTCGCACCAAGAAAGAAGAAACAGTTCAAACAGTGAAAGAGCAATTAGAAAATTGTTACCTTTTAGCAGGTATAAAGTATACGGGTTTCACTGTGAAGCAATTCCAGGACTTACGCAGATCACTTCCAGAGTCATCTAAGTTAGTGGTTGCTAAAAACACTTTGGTTTTCAAAGCCATTGAAGGAACTCCATGGGAAGCGTTGAAACCTTGCATGAAAGGGATGAATGCTTGGCTTTTTGTTCACACTGAAGAAATCCCAGAAGCTATTAAGCCTTACAGGACATTTCAGAAGGAGAAAAAGGTTGAGAATGATTTTGTTGGGGCTGTTTTTGAAGGGAAGTTTTATGGGCCTGGAGATTTTAAGCAGTTGGAAAATATGCCTACTAGGGCTGAGATTTATTTTAAGCTTTTGGGAAGTTTGCAGAGTCCTGCTATTGGACTTGTTGGGACACTCCAGGCTCCTGCAAGGGATCTTATTATGACTTTGAAGGCTTATGTGCAGAAGCTGGAGGAGGAAGGTGGTGGCCAATAGTATGCATTTCAAACTAGTTGCCTGGAGGAGATGGAATTTTCATCTTTTATTTGTAAGTGTAATTTAATGCGAAAAAAATACTTTTTTGTTGTTGTATTTAATGAGGGAATTGTCAATTCTGCTAATATGTTTTTTTAATTTTTGTAGAATTATGTAATATTGGAATTTGAATTGCTGATGTTGGAATCTCATTGCAAGATAAAATTTTTAGTGATTCTTTTTAATTTTTGGTCATCCTTTAATCTCTTAGACTTATGGTTATTTCATGTTTGATTGATTGATAGTTCCTAGACCTAATGTGTGGAGCATCCCAATTGTTGGAAACTATATGAACTTTGATGAGATAGGAGGGAGTTACTTACTTCCTGTTTATAGGCTTGCATATGGAAGAGAGAAATGATTGGAAATCAGCATGTGTTAGTGATTTTTGTTGTAGCTGCAAATCTTTTAGTCTTGTTTGAGTCAGCTCCTATCCATTGCATATCCTTAGAACTGAACTTGAATGGTAAAGATTTGATTTGTTTTGAGTAGGTTCATCTGAGAGTTGTTAATATGGTATTTTTGGTTAAGCCTGCTAGTTTATGGGAGCTTTGATATTCCTACTGGTATATGCATAAATTAAGCTTGCTAGTTTGTGGAAGCCTGATCTATTTTCCCTCAAGAAGTCTATTTCCGTCCTGGATTGACATATGGCTGGACTTTGAGATGGTGGTTGGGCAGCTTTTTTATTGGTTTATATTGGAGATAGTAGGCAGGCCAGATTGTGATTGTTACCTGTTTTGTATCAGAATATGATAGTAGAAGACATGGTATTCTTGTTTGGAAAATTGTGTTTTCCATTGATGTAGAAAGCATTTCAACCTGATAAGGAGGGGATTTTCCCAAATTATAATATAGAGCTTCTCCTATAAGCATTATGTGATCATCTCTCTTACACCAACTCAAGCACATATCTAGGCACATCCATTCTCAAGCACCCCCTTGAATCCTCAAAATGGCATTGCCAGAACCTGCAAAATCCCATTATGTTTCTTCGAAATCTTAGTCTAAATGTAAATGTTATTGTCTGTAACTGTTAAACCTAGAGACTTAAATCTTAACTCTGGAGTCGATGTTCTTTTCTTAGCTTATTACCTGGAATATAGAGGCTGTTCATTGGCTTTCACATCAGAAATACCAAGAGATAATGTAGAGAACGCTCTTGAACAACCTTTATGAATTGCAACATGCAGTTTCAGAGTGAGATCTTCATCTAGATGCCATTGCTGCCAACTTGAAGAACATTGTGTAAAACAGTGTATGAATTGAAACAAAGCTCCATTTGTTTTGCATGGAATATGTATGGCCTGCATATAAGTCCGGTGATTGGCATTGCTCCAACCAGCAAAAAACAGAAAAATGATCCTAACATATACCCGAAGGGTGGTGTTTTCGGTTTGAGAAATACCATAAACTTATTTGCAGGCCATACCCAGACAAAGCAAATTAACTGCCAAGGTTCAATTCTGCACAAAGCCATTAGTGAATAATAAATTTTATGTAGCTACAGCTGATGATGCCAGGAAAAGGAGGAGTAGAGAAGGTAAATTATGTAGCTGATGTAATAATAGCTGGTGGTAAATGGTGATCGCTGTGATACATAGTATTTTTTAGAGACTCAAATGAGTGGGCCAAGTCGGGTATAGACTTTTTTTTTTTTTGGTTACAAAATGATTGTGAACTTTTTTTTGTGTCTATATGGAACTTAAAACCCTGATGCCCTTACTACTTCGGCAACCCATTAACAGGCACAGAGGTATAAAAGGAGAATGGGAGTATATTTTTTATCTTTGAAATTTTTTAGTTGCTATAAACAAGAGCATATAATCCATTTTTTCCCCTATAATATATTGCAACTCTTCTATAATTGTTCAATCTTAACAAGGTATTGTGTAAATTGTGATATATTAAACTACTCATGAGTTACTCAATATATATATATATATATATATATATATATATATTATAAATACTTAGTAATACATCGACCATAGTTTGAAGTTAAGCTCAAATTAAAGGAAAAGGTAAGTTCTGTATCCACTCGAAATCAATTACATTTAGACATCCATATACATATATACTTGCATAAAACAAAACGACTAAAAATTTCTATTTTAGTCAATTTCCATAATATTTCAATGAAAATGAAAAATAGAGGCTATTGCACCAATTTGCTAACACATTTTTTGGGTCTGAGTTTAGAAAATCATCATGACAATGATGACATCAACCTTTTTTGGTTACATAATTTTCAAACTTTAAAATCCCCTAACCGTGGGATCCACTCTTTAAGTACCAGATGAAGAAATGAATGGTCAAGATCACAGTTTACTAGCTGTGGGATCCACATATCAAAGAAATCTACGGCTAAAATCAGACACATTACCCTCCGGTGGATCCCACATCCACCAGAAAAACAAATTTGTATTTTTATTATAAATTTTGCTTGCTGCTCTCATCTCCCCAAGCAGCAAACTTTCATTTCTTTTCTTCGACAGGAAAGGAAGAAAGAAAAAGAAAAGTTTTTTTCTTAATTTTCTAGGGAGACAAACAATCATGGATGATTACACGAGAGAGATGATGGATTTGAAAACCCTAGTTACACGAACCCTAGAGAAGAAAGGTGTTCTAGCTAAGATCCGGGTAAGAAAACTTTTCAAGTTTGGTTTCAATTTTCTTTTTCATTTTTTTTTCTTAATATTTTTGGAATTTCATGTCTGGTTCTCGAGAATGTGAACGAAGATAAGAAATGGGGTTGAAGAGATTAGCTCAGTTCAGTTAAAGAGATCCTCTTTTGTGCTTGGATCTCGTGTTTAAGGATATAAACCCAAGATTTTTGTTTCTGAACATATGAATAACTTTCAATTTGTTAAAAGTTTCTACTTTAGTAATAATTAAAGGGTTTTTAGATCTTTAGGTGTTAATTTGGGACATAGAAGTTAAAATTTCTGTTTCTAAAACTTTTAGGCGCGATTCTTTTGTGGGGGCAAATCAGATAAATTGGAAAGGTAAGGTTATTAGCAGGTTAGGGCTTTGAATGTGGTACGCGGTAAACTTCAAATTTTTCTTTTTGTCTGGAGTGAAATGCTAAAACTTTGCTGTTAATTTTGTTAGCCAGAGTGAGTTTGCCGTGGCTTTTGGTGGGTTATTATTGCTCTGCACTTCAATTCAGGAAATTTACTGATATTTTGTGGAGTTGTAAGTTAGAAACTTCTAAATTTTCTGTGGCTTTTTGTCTGGTGATTTATTGGGTCCTGGGGAAGTATTTGGTCTGCTGTGGGAAAGCAAACTTTGGGATTTGTTGCCAAGACATAAGGAATAGGTGGACTGTAACACCAGGTGTTTGTTTGAGGTGCAGGTTATACTATTCAGTACTTGTATTTGTATACTTTGTTTCTGAAATCTGCAAGTAACTGTTTTAAAAAGAAATAGAAATGGAAGTTGTGTTTGATTTGTTGAGCCTAGCTTAGGTTTAAGTGCTGAATTCCCTATTGGATTTAGAATAGTATTACCAAAAAAGCATTTTTCTTTGCTGCCTCCTTATCAGGCTTCCCCACGGAAGGAAAGAAGAGAGGTTGGGGGGCAAGGGGCATGACAAGTGCAGCTCTAACAAAGTCATCATAGTCTTCTAATTTTGGTGGTGTAACTTACTTTTTAAGCAGAAGTAGGTTTATAGTGATCAAAGTACGGATGTGTTCAAATTAGAAAAGGTGTTTTCATGTGGTTGTATGTTTCTCCTTTTTTTACTTTTCCATTTAATTTTAGCATTCTTGATATTTCAGTCTCCAATAATTTTGCTTTAACATTTTGTCACCCTTTTGGATTTCTTCCTAGGCTGAACTTAGGGCAAGTGTCTTTGAAGCGATAGAAGAGGAGGATCGAGTAATTGAAAAGGATGAAGGCTTACCTCCTGCGTTATTGGGCAGCTGCAATGATCGTGCAAAACAATTGCATGCTTCTCCTTCTGGTAGGTTCAAAAACTTGCGCTTCTGATATGAGTTATTAAGTAGCCTGCTTTTGCTGCTGGATTAATATCCATTTGTAAATTGCGAACACTTGCTCTTGTTGCATTTTAACATCTTGAAAAACTTCTATATATCTGTTTTTCCCGATCTCCTTTATAATGTGCGCCTTGAATTTTCAAATGCAGGAAGACTATTAACTGCACTAGTATGCGAGTACTTAGACTGGGCGCAGTTAAACCACACACTAAAAGTTTATCTGCCAGAATGTAATTTGGTAATCAAGTAATTTTCAATGTATTATAGCTTTGATCATCTCTTTCTAGTTGATCTTTCTATTTGTTTTATTTCATTGAAGCTTACCCGTGAATCTTTGGATATTTGTCCTAATATTGTAGCAAAAAGATTCTTGGAAAGCCGAGTTGAAAGACTTTAGTAGCAAAAATGGTTACGATCTTAACAGAAACGGGGACAGCGGACCTTTACTTTTGGACGTTCTTGAAGGCTTCTTGAAGTTTGAGGTTAGTTAATCTGTGTTTTGTAATTTTCATATTATACAAGATGTTGTTTAGCTTATGAAGTATGGACCTTAATACTTTTTCTATCATCTGAATCCCATAGGTTCTTTTGTTTGCCATTTAGCAGCAATAAGTGTTAGTATTTGGAATCTATATACAATATTGTTTGCTTCTTTTTATATCACCTATTTCACTTTGGTTTGATGTCTTGGTAAGATGTCTGATGTGAGAATATGGTTATCTGTCATTTGTCTGATATCCCAAAATCAGCTAAAGGCTGTGATTATAACAGTAAGGTGAAAGGGGTTTCATTATGCTATAAGTAGATACTGGCTGGCCGGCTTGAGTGAGAATGAATGTTTTCAAGGTCCTTGAACTAATAATTACTTGGATTTGTGAAGCTAGGTTTGGTATTTAATCCTAAAAGTATGAGTCTTTGCTAAGAACTAGTCATTTAATAATGCATGCATTTTCTTTCTGCTTACATCGGGGGTGTTTGACATGTAGAGAGGATGATTATTAATATCATCAGTTTTTGGGTTGTGTTTGTTAGTTAGTTATATGCCATCTTTATCCCATATCATGATGGCTTATTTTTCCTTTTTAAATGTTATAAAAGTAGTTATATTATATGCATGAAAGAATGCTGACTGTTTCCAATCACGTTTTGTCAGAACTTATCCCAAGCAAGGGGATCTGGAAGGAGACCACAAGAAATGGAGTCCTCATCTAGTTTAGAGTCGCGGAACACAAGAAGACCCTCATCTTCAACTGTTGCTGGTGGCTTGCCACCATTAGGAAGGTGCTAGACTTTTGCCACCTACTGTAGTTATGATTTCTTCTTTATCTTTTTCACTTCCTGTTTTCCTCCTTAATGGTGCTAAAAGCTGACTAGTTTTGTATTTGGTATGATAGGCCTGTTCCTGTTTCTCAGTCATCTGGTAAGGGATTATTTTATGTTTATTCTAAACATACTATGTACATATCTATTCTATTGATGTTTCTGTTAGCTGATATTTTGGCCAATTTAGATAGGAGAGCCGGATCCTCCATGTCTGGTTACAGGAAAGATGAGTTTAATTGGAGATATGACAATGATGATCTCCCAGAAGATGTGATTCGAGCTTCAGCTGCCCTGGAAAATCTTCAGTTGGACAGAAAGGCCAGAAATCTAACTACTTCATGGCGGTTCGTTTCCCAACCTTGCTAATTGAAATTTTGTCTCCTGCTTCCATGTTTACTAGGAAGAATTAAATTTGTGATATGATCTGCTAAACATGCTTTTTAATGTTTAAATATTGCCTCTTGGTGGTGGCCTTGTTCTTTAACATTGACTGGCTAATTTGCATCATAGTTGCAATGCATCCACCACATTTCTTTTTCATCAATAGCACATTTTATGGTATCTTTGTGTCTCTTCAATCTTCAGCTTCGTAATCACGAGATAGAAGATGCTTGTATTTCTTGTAATTTTGCATTTGTGTCCTTACTCCATAATACCATTTATGCACTTAGATGTCTAGTCTTGTCTGCTGAGATTTTTCTGATGTTTGGCATGAAGATGACTGTAATCTCCTTTCATTATTTGTGTTATACTTGAGTATTGATTTTAGATAAGATCGATGAATGCATCTGTGAAACATTGCTATAACATATTGTTATGTTGCAAATTAAATTGTATGAGAGAAAGTAACCATGTTTATTCCTAAATGGTTTGATCACTAGTCTTATATATAACAATAAAAATTATATGATCGATAATATGCTTAGCCAGGGAATGCAATATCATTAGTAATAATATCTCCTTAATTTGGTAACAGGCATGGTGGTGATGGAGTCAATGAGGATGATGGCAGACCCGATCATATGTAGCCGAATGACATCCTTTGCATTACGGCACGTGTAGTTTAGTGTGTATCTCAAGCTTTTCATCAAGCCGAGTTTTTCGTTAACCATAAAAGAGGGTAGTGAAGTTATTATGTAAGTTTTATATATATTTGTGATGTGATTTTAGTGTTCTCTTTTGAGGTTTCTTTCCTCCTTCACTTATTTCCTTTAAGACACATTTTGGTCCTTTAATCAGTTACTATTATTTTTCTTTATTGTAGACCCTTTCAGTATATCAAAGCTATTTTGAGGTTATTGAGTGGATTCTTAGATCAAATTATTATTGTGTTTTGTAGCCTGAAAAGTCTCTGGCTGTTATCTCTTGATTAACTTGAATGTTGAAGTTTATTTTTCAGTTTTTTTTAATTGAAACAAGAAAGATATAACTTGTAAGTTAAACTAAACTGTTTTTAAATATATGGTGATTAAAATTATTTGAAAAATATGTCTTGTTTCTTTCTATGAGAGAGTGGATCCTAGTCAGCATTGTTTTTGTTCTTTACTTATTTTTATTAGTTGCTTCGCAGAAAAAAGAAGGGCAATCTGCATTAAAATTCCAAATATGGAATTTATTATCTTTTGGAATGATGTGTCTATGCTTGGATACTCACTTCCAAAAGAGTAATGCATGCATGTTGACACATTACTCAAATCAAACCCTCTTCTTCTTTTTTTCTTTTTTCTTTTATAATAAATTGTACTCTTAAATCTTACTAAAATTTGATTTTGTAATATTTTCTTCACTTCAAAGTAAAAAACAACAGTCATCGGGCATTTGGTCTGGTGGTAGAGTATTGGACTCTTAGTTCCAGCATACCTGGATCATGATTATGAGACTATGATTATGAGACTCATAATTTCGGACCTTTCTGTGGGTTTGTAATTAAATGACACGAATTCGATTTCGTATTTTAATTGAGATTTAGTGTAGTATAGCCGATTGAGAAGGTTTTTTTTTTCTTTTTTTTTGATGAATGAGAAGGTTTTTTTTTTTTTAAAGATGGAAACCAAAATATATAATGGTACCAAAAATTGGGACCATAGTATATCCCCCTTGCAGTCGGCAGATTTACATTAAAATATCAATGCCCTTACTTAGATTCAATTTTTTTGGTACAAATTTATTTGTTGATTTATTGAAAAATAAATAAATAAAATAAAATTATAAAAAGGCAAAAGTCCCTCGTGGCAAAATTTAAAACGTCAAACTCTGAGTTTCCGACACATTCTCCACGTTCCCTCACTTTTTAAGGAACTAAAAACTTCAAAGTCTTTAAACTTGATTTTGCTGTTTCTTATTTTCCACCCAGCCAAACAATCCCCTTCTCTTCCCAGCTTTTCCCATGGCGGTTTTCAGCCGTTACTCCAGAGCTGCCACGGCGGCGACTATGCAACGACAAACCGCCACCGCAACCGCAACATTCTCTTACTTAATTCGAACATTTTCTTCTCCCTTTTGTTCTTCTTCTTCTAATTCTTTGAATTCCGAAACTGACCTCAATCGTGGTAATAAACCGGATGTTTTGGGGACCTTGAAGAGAGAGCCGAAGGGTAGAAATGTCCAATGGGTTTTCTTAGGGTGCCCCGGCGTCGGTAAAGGCACTTACGCTTCACGGTTGTCGAATCTTCTCGGCGTCCCTCACATCGCCACCGGTGATCTTGTCCGTGATGAGCTCGCTTCTGCTGGTCCCCTTCCTTCTAAGGTCCAATCTTTCTTTTTCGGTTAGGGTTTCGTAAGTCTTGAAATTTTTGATTCCTTTGACCGTTTTCACAATTAAGTAAAAAGGTTTTCCTTTTTAACCTCATTTGTTGCGTTTTTACTTTTTAGCTGAATGCATGTTGGAAAGAAGACATTTTGTTGCCAATCGATTTAAATGTTCATAATTAACTTCTTTTAATGATGTATACAAGTGAAAATTAATGTTTGGACGATTTAATTAATTTGATTGTTACATTTAATGTGTTACTTCCATAAGTTAAAAGGTGTTTGTCTTGAATGTTAGTATAAGTCAAAACATGTAATTCTGTATTGTCTTTAGCTATAATCATCTTGAAATCAAAGAATCATATTGAATTTGAAACACCATGATTTTCAGGTTTTTGAACTCGTTTTTTTCTAGAATTTTGCTTGTTTTCTTACTAGCATTATACTTACACTTGGCAGTTAAAGGAGATTGTTAACCACGGCCAGTTGGTTTCAGATGAACTTATAATAGATCTTCTGTCAAAACGTCTTGAAGCGGGAGAGGCCAAGGGTGAATCTGGGTTCATTCTTGATGGTTTTCCTCGGACAATAAGACAGGCAGTATGTACTCCATTTCACCAGTTTAGCTTCTGGGTTAAGATTGACTTGATTTTACTTACGAGCAATAGGAATATTAGGAAAGCCAGTGGTAGAAGAGCAATTACTCTGATTGGCTAACATATGCATTAGATAGTGAATTTAATTCCTTTTTTCAGTTTTATGTTCCAAGTTTCTGCTAGAAGCATGTTTAAATTCCATCATACTCTTTGATACAAATAGTGTTTCATAGCTTCATGGTAGTTCACTTATGATGCAACTTCACCTATCTTAATGATTTATAGAATTGCCGTTGATGATAAGTTTGATGGTTTAGCAATGTAAGCTTTTCAAGACTTCTTGTTGTTTGCTATAAGCATCAAAGCACAGTGCTTCATGATACAAGTAAAAAATGTTATAACATAGATGGTGAGTGCATAAATTTGAAGTTGTTACAATATTAGCAACTTTTGTTTCATCCCAGTAAAAGCTTGATTTGATGATAATCTAAAATTGCATCAGAACTGTTGTCTCTTTCACAGCAGGTAACTGATGTGGTTGTTTTGTTATAAACTACTTTTTATTAATTGAAATGAAAGCAAATTAAGTAGCATTTCCTAATTAGTTTGATGCATGACATTTTCCTGATGCTAATTTGTTACGGAATCCAATGATGGCATGGAATCAAATGATGGCTGCATAAAGGTGGCATTTTATTTTCCATGAAGTCTGTGCATGTGTTTCTGGTTGTTTTGGTGTTCCTTTAATGAATGAATACAAGGGAAAAAAGCATTCCCCCATCTCCCCTGCCCCCTATTAAACAAGGTTTGTTTGAGTGTGATGTTTGAATGTTAGGTACATTATTAGCAGACTTAAACTTTCAATTTATTACATATGCTTTGAATGTACAATAGCTCCATGTCCTGCCATGCCCTTTGATTGGCTAACATACCATTTGAGTCTTCTGTAATGTAAAATTTCTAACCCTGTAGTCTACCATGCTCTTTTTTGCTTATTCCCAGGAAATACTTGAGGGAGTGACAGACATAGACTTAGTTATTAACCTGAAGCTTCGGGAAGAAGCATTGCTTGCTAAATGCCTTGGGAGAAGGATTTGTAGTGAGTGTGGAGGAAACTATAATGTTGCTTGTATTGATATCAAGGCAGAGGATGGAAGGCCTGCAATGTACATGGCTCCACTTCCTCCTCCCCCTCAATGCGCATCAAAGCTAATTACCCGAGCTGATGATACTGAAGAAGTTGTTAAGGAACGGCTCCGCATATACCATGAGATGGTATTTTTCCTTACTCCCATATATATTTCCCAATTGCATTCTTAAAGATTTAATTAACAATTGCAGGTAGCGTCTCAGTATGCTCTGTATACAGATATTCTCTAGCCACTAAATATGTCATTTTCCTGTTGAGTTTTGATGTAACCCATCCTTTTGGTAAACAACTTTGTGATCTGAGATTGGAGTTACTGGGGCAAATTTATTATTCACTTTATTGACTGGTATATTGCAATTTTTTTTTTGGTTAATACAGACTCGACCTGTAGAGGATTTCTACCGCAGTCGTGGGAAGTTGTTAGAATTTAATCTTCCAGGAGGAATCCCTGAATCCTGGCCAAAGCTGCTTCAAGCTTTGAACCTTGAAGATCACGAGGATAAAGAGTCTGCAGCTGCATGATGTATTACATCTCTGTAACATGTGAAGTATATTTGCAAGGTAAGTTAGGTCATTCTTTGCATGCACAAAACTCGTGTATGCATATTGTTTTTAGAACAGAAAAGGAAGAGAGAAACATTACATATGTGCAATAAAAGCTAGACATGCTTAAAAAGCCCCAAACTACATACAAGGTAGTTTTGTACTTGTATTTATAGAATGCATAAAGTAGTTAAGTTATTGTCTGGGCAGATGGGAATGGGATGGAAGGGGAATGTGTTACTTGAGATGGCTGCTGATGCTTTGCTATAAATGAGTATATTTGCTTGAGATGCTGGTCCCATTTCCACTGTGTGTATATTTTGTGTATATTCTGTGTTGTCTGAAGTGTATATTTTCAGGGGATCTTATCTTATTACTGTCAACTGTTAAGTATGTCATTACCCTCTGAGCTACAAGGCAGTTGAGATATAGCAATAGGTACTTCCAAACTTAAGTGACTGATATTTTTCTCGAGAAAAATTGAAAACTCTTGAACTGTAAGTGTAAATGTGTGATCTCAGAATTATTTATGGACTGCATGAAGCAATTTACATAGATGAAACTTTTATAATCATATCTTGATTCAAGTTATAGATAATCATACATGGATCATCATCATGAAAAATTTCTAGCATATCATCAATAGTACCAAATAGCAACTAAATAAGGATTGTTCTAGACCCTTTTTCTTCAAAAAACTAATCTTAAAGGAACATCTCCCACAACATAAAAATCTACTTGCATAAGTTGGCAAAGACCCAGATGGGCTGTGTTGCAGCCTTGTGACTATAATCAGAGAGGGCAGCAATGGGATCAACAGATTCATCCTTGACGTTATACTTCCACATGAATTGACTACAATGAATCCTCTGGTAAACCATAGGATCAGAAAAGTAAACCGTATCTGGTTTCAACTCTGGGAAGTCATCAATGGACACAGAAAAGGAGTAATTGCAACCCAAAAACATCGCCTGGTTGCCTATGGATTCCACTTTTTGGCAAATCCCTCTTTGGAAATCAATTCCCTGCAAGTAAAATTTTGATCCTTCGTACAAAATGTCTTCAGTACCTTTTCTCCAAGAATTCGAGATATAGATTCCACCACCAGTCGGAGTCTCTACCAAACGCTGATTAATTTGACCAAGTTCGGATATAAATTGTGCTTGACTCATCTTGGTAATGTTGCTAGGGTTTCGAATATCCCAAGATTCAACGCCGCCATCAAAACGCAGGCAATGGAACAATTCATCCTTGTTGGAATACATAACATCCACAAGCTTACCCATGCCAGATTTAGTTATGTCTGGTTGGATTATTTGGTTCCATGTTTTGTCCCCAATTTTACAGAAAGAAAGGGATTTCGTGAAACTATCGACAACCAAGACAATGCAGTTTTCATCATCGGGAGACGAAGACAACACAATCTTGTGCACCCTCGGTTCACTGGTCATGGCCGGAAGCTTGATGATCTCCACCGTTGGATTTGATGATTGGGAAAACAGATTTGCGAGATATATTTCATACTTGCGGCTGTTGATGTAAACCAATAGCCCATTTGACGTTGAGCCGGCACAGTAGGTGAAAGGGTCGGTTATTTCCTCCGGTAAGACTCGGTTCCAAAGATGCAAAATTTGGTTGTGTATGGGGCTGTAGAAGGAAAAGTTCGCCGCCGTTATGGAGTCGTCGAGATAATAATCAGTACTTGGAAGCATCAACAATGGCCATGGCCTTGCGTCCGAAGGTGATCGCAGCGATGGCAGTGGCTGCGTGGTGGTGGTGGCGGCGGCGGAAGAGTTGGTGAAGTTTCGTAGAAAAGGAGAATATTTAAGACTTGAAAGGCCACCACCACTCTTCAGCCGCATGGCCGCCGGCTTCGAAAATAAACCTAGACGCACAAAAGAAGAAGCCATTTCTTAGTTAATTACCACTCTCTTACTGATAATTTTTCTCATTTTAATCGGGGATTTATATATATATATATTAGCATTAATTTGTCTTAATATGGGTTGAGTGCATTGCAAGTATAGCCTTATTAATTTAGAGGAGGGCCGGTCCTATATGTTCAATCATCATCTTAACTTGCCTAAGGCCCATTCGATCCAGACTAAATGGACTTGTAAGTTGTAACCATGTTTTTTTTTTTTTTTTAATAATCTTAAATTTCATCTGATCAAACATTTAAAAAGAAAATTCAAATTTATTTAATTTCTAATCAATCTAGGCTTGGGCAAGCATGATATATATAGTCATAAATATAAAGTATGTGCTCAAATCAAGTTTGAACTGACTCAGGTCGTGTATCTATAATCGTTTCATCACCGTTTTGGGGTTAAATGGAACTTAAGTGTAAACTCTGTTTCAATCGCTGCTCTAATAATCTCATCTGTACAGTACCTGATTATCTGTACAGTTACTAAATAGTGTCAATCACACCGCTCTACTAAACGCAACCTCATTGTATGAACAACTCTAAATAATTATAGATAACATATTATGCTATGAACGTAAGAATATGGAAATCAAATTTATAGAATGAAAAGAAAAAGACCAATGGAAATTACAAATATCCCCAGATATAATTCCTAAGGATATCTCAAGCCCAGATATAAAACGAGTTTGACATTCATTTGTTTTCCATTTTTATTAACTTCAAGATTGCTCAACTCTCAAAGCTACATAACTCAACGATCTTCTAATTAACCATGCCTTGGTTTTCTTCGTCGAAGGAGAAAGGGCAGCCGAAGAAATCAGCCAATTTCTTCACACATGCTTCGGAATCCTTCTTCATGTCTTCAAATTTCAAAAACATAATCTTCTCAGGGAGTTCCAAACTTGCTTTCCAATATCCCAACTCATGTTCCCAACATGGGCCAGAAATGGAAATCCCTTTGCAAAACGACCCGAAGGCTTTTTCGAGAGGAACCAAATCTTCGTCACCACTTTATAACGTCGTCGACATTTTTGTTGCTATTGTTATTGTTATTGTTTACTGCTACTATGAGAGGGAGGTGGGGAAGTGATTTATGCATCTAGGGAGAGATTAGAGTGGCTATAATTACAGGTATATAAAAGAACAATGAGTAAGATTTTCTTAACTTTTCAAATCGGACTCTAAATTAAGATAACTGAAAACATAATGAAAAGAGACTTTATTAATTTATAAGACATGAGGAGTGTAAAAGAAAAAGGGTCATTAATTAATCTCAAACGTGCAATTTTTGGTTCATATTCGAAGGTGTACCAAATTAAATTTCTACTAATTCATCATACATCGCCCAAGCAAAAGAATTTGATCAATTTTCTTGGAAGACATTTGTGATGATATCCACCCTGGAAAAGCAAGCCTCTGAATCCTTTTGAATATCGCGTTCTTTCCTGAGGCATATTATAATATAAAATTTGATACGGGATATATTTATATCTATATTATATATAAAATTACGAAAAAGGGAAAATTTTATATTTTCTGATTATACCTTTTTTTAAATATATTTTTAAATTGTTATTATTAAATAATATTTTAATCATTCAATTATTAAAATAATGAAAATTTAGATTATCCTTTTAATTAGGATCAACGTGGCCAATAGGAATGCTCCACATCATCTTTAGCATATGAATTTTCGTCTAAAACATTCTCAAGTCGGTTTAGGAGAAGATTAATTTTGTTCAGAAATTTCAAGGGCAAAATTGTCCATCGAAACGACAGAACTACGTCTCGAGGTAAACATAAAAGTTGTAGATCCTGGAATCCTCTTTCCAACGGTACCTCATTTGCATTTTTCTAAGCTCTAGATCAAAAGTTATGAATTTTTTTCCAAAACTACTCTTGTGAAGTCGTCCTTTAAATAGGATCTTACAATGCTGCATTAGGGCCGAATCATTACTACATCATAATTACTGATTGGACTTGGACTCCTTCTTTGGGCTTCCATATTAACGAATTGGGCCTAAAAATATCAGATTTAGAATTCAAGACATCTGGCTTGGTAATTTGGAAATTGTGCCACTAACTTTTAAATTGTGCCACTTTTCCCATAGAATTTAGAAAATTAGGTCAATTTACCCCATAATATGCTGGTGTGACTAACAGATCTCCGTTAAGTCTCATCTGATGTGGGTGGGTTCCCACATGAGCGTTGAAAGCCATGTTGGCAAAACCGTTAGTCACTGATTTTCCAAATTCAATGAGGGAAAGTAGCACAATTTAAAGTTCAATGGACAATCCGTCTTAAATTTGCAAAGTTTAGGGAGCAAAGTGGCTATTTAGTCATTCAACCATTATCTTAAGTTTCATCTCATACATTTAAAAAGAAATTAAAATTTATTTAGAGTGTGTTTGGGTGAAAATATTCAAGGGGGCTTTTCATTTATATAGGGATTTTTTTAAATCCAAAATTAAAAAACTTAGTATGGTACTTCAAAAAAAAAAAACTTAGTTTGGTTAAAAAAAATAGTTGGGTTTTTTAATATCTTAAGAAATGGAAGAGGGATTTTTGGAGGATCCAAAAACTCATTCCAAATCCAGCTATGGTGGTGTCTTTTGTAAATCCCTTTATTTTATAGTTAGTTATATGCACATTAATTTTGTTTCCTATTTTTATTCAACTTTATATTTTTTAACTTCAATTAAAAAATTTATTTTAAAAATATTTTTATATATTATTTTTGTTATTAATAAATTGTTTACATTTTTACACATCTAATGACACCCATGTTGCATATTTTCTATTCTTAACATCATTTTTTCATATTGATTTTTTAATTTTTTGAAAATTCCAAATACTCCAAATTTTTCTTTATCCAAACTAGACAATTATAATTGCTTTCATTTTGAAAAGATACATTTTAGAAGAAAAAAGAAAAGAGAAAAAGAAAAAGAAAAATATAGAAAACGACACCATTTTAGAAGAGTTTTTTTTTTTTAAAAAAAAATCAGATTATATTTTAAAAAAGGTTTTGAATTACTTTATGTGAGGCCCACGTAACACGTGGCGAAAATTGCTGACGTCTCACGTGACTAACACGATTCACTTTTGAAACGTAAGGGATTAATTTGTCACAAAAAAAAAACATAAGAGATTATTTTGTCCCAAAAGAAAAACATAAGGGTTTTTTTTGGGTATTTAGCCATATATATATATATATATTCTTAAAAGACTAAAAAGGATAAAAATAAAAATAAAAATTACTCATTTGAAAGAGAAGGACAAATATGATATTTAACTTTTATCTACATCATTAGAGAGAAAAGAAAAAAAAACTACCCATTTTTTTTTTAAAAAAAACTTATTGTGTCAAAAAAGAAAACTATCATTAACTACATACAATAAGGGCGGTCTGCGCTTGCGCTGCAGTCATCTTCTTATTAGGGCTAATAGTGCATTACCTAAATTCTACTCCATCTCTAGGTAATTCATCAAAATAAAGCTAATATTCTACCCTCCATCTCTAGATAATTCATCAAAATAAAGTTAATATTAATTGTTGTTTGAAATGTATGTTGATTATCTAAAAAAACATAGTACGTTGCGGTCATTTTTTAATTTTGATTGCAATTGTTAAATTAACAGACTCGGGTAGGTGGAAGAATTTGGTTTCTGCATAAGGAATGCCTATTTTTTTGTAGTCAAGGAGCATGTATAGTTGTCGTAGGAAAATTGAATTAGTTTAGAGCATTTGCAGGAGTATATGTAATTTACACAATGCATCACAAAATGATTGTACTTAACATTGGCTAACAGTGCTTTTGGAAAATGTGGAAATATACTAAACATAAACAACTAATAGAAACATCAATAAAAAGGAAGTCGAATGATAAATAAAAAAAAAAAAACTTTTTGTAAAACAAAAGAGGGTTTAGGAAAATGTTGCGGTGAGAAGTGAAAGCTCCACATTTTAGGTTATACCATCCTAAGGCACTACTAAATTAAATGGAAGGATCTTATCAACATCCACCTGGAAATTTTAGGAAACAGAACGGAGTCCATGTGAAACCAATTTAGAGAAATGTTAGGGAAGAAGAAACTCACCCAAATAGAAATGAACACGAAAGGAAAACAGAACTGAAATGTCAATAGTTTATCCATGAATCAACCATTAATTATTGCAGATACATTTATAGCACGAATCCTTTGGAATTCCGACAGAGGAGTTGAACCGGTAAATCCTAATACCCACATACAATTAATATGTAATTAAAACACACTTAATGATAAATATAAAAATAGTAAATTACAAAAAAGGGCAGCAAGAAAAGTAAGGGAGGAAATTCATCGAGGGCCTTTTTAGTCACCCGAAAAGTGCGAAAAGACCAAAAAGCCAAAAGGAGGCACCACATTAATCCTCAATTTGGCCTTTAAGTAATTTCCATAGTCACTAAAAATAATATATAGTATATATAACT
>AWUE01018356.1:0-40350 GCA_001974825.2 Corchorus olitorius
TTGAATTATATATATATATATATATATATATTGTAATTAAAGTTCAAATGCATGATTAGTTTGACTCAAAAGGGACAAATAATATGGGACGGAGGGAGTAGCATATAATCTTTCTTAGTTCTAGCTTTTTGAATATTGAATGAAATTGGTGTCTTACAAATTTTAATAAGTGCTTTGATTTTCAGCCTAATTCCTAACTCATGACTCATAAGTGAACATTACCCATTAGTTGTTGGTCATCCTTTTCGAGCTCATAAAGTCATAATAATAATAATTATATAAAAATTGAGGTAAATTGACATTATTTGTTTTTGTCAAAATCATGAAAAAATTCACCGTGAAGAGTGGTGCGTTGACAAATTAGTATCTCTACGGATAGTGTGACTGACATTAACTTCCTCAAAGAAAAAAAATCAGAAATTTAACTTGTGTTGTGTAGTCTAAAATTCATCCAATTATGACTAACAGTGGCTACTTAGTACTTACTAAGTAGAGATTTAAATTTTGAATATATTTTATATATTCATCGTAAAATAATTTAAATGGTTAATTTCATTCTTATAGAACAGTATGTATGTATTGATCTCAAAATATAGAGGTGGTCTTAATCTTAGGAAAGCTAAATTTAGAAACATTGCTTTGCTTGCTAAGCTGCAATGGAGGGCTAAGAAGTCTCCTGAAGATCTTTGGGTTAAGGCCATGAACAGTAAATATAGGACATTAAGATCTACTTCTAATAGAAACCATGCTTCTGATGTTTGGAAGAGTCTTGGGAAAGGTGATCCTGTCTTGGCTGAAGGCTTTAAGAAAGTGATTAAATCTGGTATGGATACCAGTTTTTGGTTTAACAGGTGGTTATCCAATTGTGATAACAATTTGAGTTCCTTGATCTATGGCCCTTTAAACCGCAATGAAGATTTGCTAAAGGTTGCTGACTGTTTGGACGATAATGGTCTTTGGTACTTGAGTGTTGTTTCCTTCCTTTTCCCTGATTGCATTTCTAAGTTCATTTTCTCTGTTGCTTTGCCTTTTAACAGAAATCAAAATGATTTGACTATTTGGAATTATTCTTCTAATGGTTCTTTTAATCTGAATTCTGCTTACGAGATTGCTGCTAATATTGTGCATGACAAGGATGATTGTGTTTTTTTGGAAAAAAAAAAAAAAAAAAAAACTATGGAAAACTCTTGTCACTTTAGAGTCAAGCATTTTTCTTTGGACAGCTGCACTTGATAAACTATGTACTAGATCCATGCTCTATCAGAGGAAAATATCTCATAATCCTTGTTGTGATCTTTGTTTGGACTCTGAGGAATCTGTCTTGCATGTCCTCATAGATTGTACTGTAGCTCACTCTCTTTGGGATAGTCTTTCTCATATACCACAAGGTTTCTTTGATATGGATAATGTTTATGATTGGTTTAGGATTAATCTTTTTGATCCTATTTTTGTGAATAATTTGCATTGGTCTTGCCTTTGCTTATTGTTGTTGGAGCTCGTGGTACTCTAGAAATTTTAGAAATTTTCGAGGAAAGGCCATGGGTTATAACTCTGTTTATGTAAAGCTACTAAATTGTTTCATCTTGGTGTTGCTAACACTAAATCTGGCATTAGAAAAAAAACTGTGAATGTTCATTGGATCCCCGAGTCATGATTGGTTTAAGTTAAACATGGATGGATCTATTATAGGTAATCCTGGTATTTCTGGATCTGGAGGTTGTTTGAGAAATGAGTTTGGGGAATGGATATGTGGTTTTGCTAGGAAAATTTATCATGCTATTAGTCTCCAAGCTGGATTTTGGAGACTCAGAGATAGGCTGAAGTTGGCTATTGACAAGGGAATTACCATGTTGGAAATCTCTGTTGATGTTAAAGTTGTTCTTAATCTCATTGCAAAAGCTGATGCTAATAGAAATTTTATCACTGATTTCAGGAACTTGATAGGTCAGTTTCTTACACTGAAAATTTTGCACTGCTTTAGAGAAGGAAACAAGCTTGCTGATGCTTTGGCAAACCTTGGAAGATCTTTTGAGGATAATTTTCTTGTTTATTATTATATTCCAAACTCTGTTTTTGATATCTTTATGAATGATATTATGGATCTCTCTATGGCCAAGACTTGTAAACACCTATTTATCTTAATCCAGTTCCCAGTTATTTAAAAAAAAAAATGAAGCAAAGCACTCCACGTGCAATTTGGAGCACAGTCACGTGCTGATACGCTTGACCCACTACACTCATAATTCATAATACCAACTACCCCTTTCTTGGCCCCTTTGGCCCTTTTAATTTAAAAAGTAGATATAATAAAAATAAAACGGAATTTAATTATCCCAATAAAATAAAATAAAATGGAAATTTGGTAGCATCTTCAATTCTTCAATCGGTCCAAATTCCAACATCAACAACAAAGTCCCAACCTCAGATAACTTACGACAATACAAGCACTTACCAACTCAGTTTGGGTTTCGTATAAATATACTGCTTTTTTTTTTTGAGCAAAATATACTGCTTATTTTCCTTTGAGTTTTGACTAATTATTATTGTATATATTGCTTATTAATATTGATTAATGACTAATGATGAGTATATATAAATATAAATAGCTTAATAGTTAATACTAATGCAGTCAATCTTGGATGCTATCAAAAACATTTTTTTTTCCTCTTCAATTAGGTAGTTACTATACTAATTCAAACCTTTGGCTTATTTTAAATTTAATTTATAGTGTGTGTGTCTATATATACACACACATCAATTTGAATGGATTTCTTTATATATTTTGATTTGATTCCATATTATAATTTATAATCTATCAAATCCTCTAATTTCGCTTACATTTTATGAAATACTAAATTTTATATACATCTTCTTATGATGCCTAGTGTACAAATTGTTTCTTTATGATGTAGAGCATACCAATTATGCACCACATTTCACATGTATGTAAGTATGTTATTAGGTTGGTGGGTGCAAATTATGTTAAATGTGAAACATATGCATCAATAAAGTTACACATTATTGGGAGTTTGGGACCTTTTGTAATACTAATATGAAATTGGACTGTCATTGAATTTATGCAAACGTAGCTGTCTTTTTTTTTTTAAAATAGAGTTTAAAAAATGACAAATTGAGCTCTAAATTTTATTATTACCTAGAGTGATTAAATTGTGAACATGTGTATCACGCATTAGATTATATATGTGGAATGGAAAAAATAAAAAATGTGAAAAAAGTTCAAGCGAATGGGGGGAATTAGAAACAGAGTTCGATCGATTTATGTCCATGTCAAAGGATCTCACCATCATAAAGATACTATGCATAACTTGAAATGACTCATATTTTGTCATAAATAAAATTTTTTTTTGGGGGGCCAGATATTTTGTCATTGTTAACTCTGGCCCAAAAATTAATGTATGCAATGCAATTTTTTTCAAATATAAATATATATATATATATGGTAATAATAACGATATAGTACCTCTATTTTAGTTTATTTGGTAAGAAAAATAAAATGGTTATTATACATTGCTTAATTGAAGGCTGTATAAAACTTTGATTAGTGATTATTTATGGTATAAATCTCATCAATGGATTCATGTTGTTGGTGTTAGCACTTTGGGTCAAAGTCCATGCTTAGGGCGGCTGCAATTTGGAAAATTTCAGTTTGGAGCAAATGCTTTTAAAAAGTGTTTTTTAAAATTGTGGTAGAAAATTATAATTAGTATTTAATATTGTTTTAAAAAAGTGTGGTAGAAAAGTAAAATGACTTAGAAAGATATAAGTTTAAAATGAGGGAGAAAAATAATTTATGTGATTATTGGTACGTAATTTAATACTAAAAACACTTTTGAAATACAAGAACACTTAAATAATAACTTTTCATGTTGAGTTGGTTTTTCTTGTGAAAATTAACTTTTGACACAAATCATGAATTATTTGATATTGCATTTGAGCTGAAAAGCTATTTTTTTAAAATCTCCAAACACAATACCAAATGGGTCTTGAAAAATATTAAGTCTGTCCTCTTTTTCATTTTAAGATAAAACATGCAGATCATTTGTCCATTATTATATATATTTAGAAATATTTATTGTAGATGTATATTAGATGCATTAAACCTTATCAATTGGGTACGTACCAACACTTGTTGGATTGAATGAAATGAATTCAATGTCCATTAAACAAGGTCTTAGCTTCGAGTCCTGTGAATAACGAAAACATGTGTTGGGACTTGGAAGAGCTTCCCCCTTATATTATATATGGATCAAATGTAGCTCGACTCCGAAATAGTCGAACCCATGCAGTCGGTGGATACCAAAAGGTTTGTAAAAAAAAAAAAAACCTTTTGGGTGAGCTCAATATAACCATTAAGTAATATTTTAAATTTGACTAATGTAAATGAAAAAAAAAAAAGGTTGGGACAGTTTTCTCCCATTTATTTATAGTGTTTGATGCAAACCGATCTCGAAAAAATCTCAATGTAACAATATATGATAGTAAAGTCTTGTAAAGTTAATATATTAGGCCTTTTTTAAGGTTATATATATATAATAATAATATATATATATATATAAAGCAATTTTTATCATAAAAAAATTGTTTATATTTTCGCCTAACCTACAAAAGAAAAATGTTTAAAAAATCTTACGTTAATCGAACTTATGAATTACTTGTATCTTCTTATTACTTACAATACAAGTTATGGTCTATGATGTAACTTAAGATCGTAATTATCTTATTATATATACTTACACGCATATTCAAAAATACATTTTATCCATTTGTTCTTTCAAACGGCGAGGTTTCTTTTGATTTAATTATTTCTTTAAATCATTAATTAAAGTTCCGTGATAAAGATATTTAGTAATTTTGTCTTGAATTATTACTTACTAGTATAAAATAGAAGTGCATGTATTTTCTTTGTTTCAAAATTCACTCATAAATTCAAATATCTTTATGCCAAGTAAAAATGGAAATGATGGTTAGACTCAAGTCAACTTTTGAATTCCAGATTTTTCATAAAAGGGGTATTATACACTGTCAGTGAAATTTAACGGACTACACAAGCGGGTTCTGAAGGGTGACATGTGTCTTCTAGGGACTAGATTGAAATATTTAAAATTTAATTAATTTAAAAAATAGACATGTGTCAACTTCACAACCCGCTTGTAGAGTCCAAAATTTACATCGCCGGTGTATCAAATAATCACCCTATATATATATATGGCAAATTATACAATACACCGGCGGTGGAGTTTAGCAGACTACACAAGCGGGTCTTGAAGGGTGACATGTGTCCTCTAGGGACTAGATTGAAATATTTAAAACTTAATTAATTCAAGAAATGAACATGTGTCAACTCCACAACCCGCTTGTGGAGTCCAAAATTTACACCGCCGGTGTATCAAATAATTACCCTATATATATATACACTATGTATATATAGAATAGTTTTAGTTTATGTAATTTGATTTAAAATTAGTAAAACATGTTTAGTTCAAAGTTAAGTAAGTGGGATGACTATTGGATTTTTAGACATTATTAAAAAAAAGCAGCCATTAAATTTGTAAAAAAATTATTTTCAATCTTATAAGCTTACACAAGTCAATTAGTACAAGCTTTGAAGAAGTAAGAGTAAACATCAATCATGATTCATAAATAAATTTAAACCTTAGAATAGCCTTTTTCATTTTTTTAAATAGAAATTTTCTTTTTAATTATTTTCATTTTCTTTTTTCTTGAGAAGAAAAAGCAAAGAGACAAAACGACAGCCTAATGCTGGCAAAGCCCAGAGAGAAAAGGAAAAAAAATAAAGGAAAGTAAAATAATGTAAAAACTTGGATTCCATAGTCCACCCTGTTATGATGGCAAACATGGTAAATAAATGAAAACAGCGAGGGCAAAATGAGAAACAAAAGTTTCCAACTATACACAAATGGGGAGCGACGCGAACTCATTGAAACTCTGCACTTTGCCTATAAATACTAAAAAGCATCCACATGTGACTCACACCAACGTTTCTCTCTGCGAGTTTCAGGGATCAAAATATTTGCTCTTTGGAGTGAGAGAGAGAAACAGAAAGAACCTTTTATTTTTCCTTCTTTCAATCAAAAGGAAGACTTGTTTTTCTTGTGTTCTTGTTGTTTTAGCTGATCTTTGCTTGTTAGTTGGAGTGAGAAATGGCAAAGAATGTGGGAATTCTTGCAATGGAAATCTACTTCCCTCCTACCTGTGTTCAACAGGTGACGTCATCTATTCTTTCCCTTTTTTTTCTGATATATTTTTCTGTTTGGTTTCTGGGTTTTGGTTGGGTCTTTGAGACGAGTGAGAAAATGGGGAAAAGTTTGATACTTTGGTTATGTAAGGAGAATTAATTGAGCTTCCATGAAGTTACTAATAGTTTGCTTAAGCTGAAGCAACTCAGCAAGATTTTCTGATTAAGAGAACTTCTATTTGTTTTGCAGTTTTCATTCTTATTTCCGTCTTTCTTTTGGGTTTTTAAGATTTTTAATTTTTCATATGAAATGTTCATTTCAAATATTCTTTTCTTCTGAAGTGGTAATTTATGGGGTGGGGTTGAAGTAACTCTATTATTGAGTTTATGGGGTCATCTAATCTCCATAATTTAGCTAAATCTAAATACAGTTAAACTGTCATGTCTGCTACCTTACTTTTTGATGTAAATATTTACTAGCTGTGGACTTACTGGGATCAAAAATAGGTGTTAATTAGGATTTTCTTGGATTTATAGAATCAAAAATGGGATCATTCATATTTGCATGATCTTTAAACTTTGAATATTTATCTGGTTTCTTAGGTTAAGTGCTGCTTTTTGTAATGATAATAGAATGATGGCCCTTTTTGTTTGATATGCTATTTATTCATATTTGACCAATTCATATTATTTATTAAAAAATGGCAATACTAATCTTTTTTCTTTCTCTTTTGTTGGAAGCGTTTTAATTTTGAAAATTTATAATTCAATAACATAAAAAAGCTCTTTGTTCTTGTTCCTTTGAAAAGAAAAATCACTAATCATATGTTATTTTCTTGTTGGAATATGAATTTATGCTGCATGTGGATTTTACAGTTAGCATCACTTTTCACACATATTCCTTTCTCTTTCCTGCAAAACAGGAAGCATTGGAGGCTCATGATGGTGCAAGTAAAGGAAAATATACCATTGGACTTGGACAAGACTGCATGGCCTTCTGTACAGAGGTTGAAGATGTTATCTCAATGAGGTTGTGAATCCTACATTTTATGTTTCCATTTCTCTTATTCTTTTAGCATTACTTGCTACTGCTTTATAATGTCAATTTTCAAGGAAAAGTAATGCATAGTATGGCTCAAACGAACACTTATTTCATTTTACTTACTTGGTACCTCTGATCTGCAGTTTGACAGCTGTTACTTCACTCCTAGAGAATTATAAGATTGACCCTAAACAAATTGGTCGCCTTGAAGTTGGTAGTGAAACTGTAATTGACAAGAGCAAATCCATTAAGACCTTCCTGATGCAAATCTTTGAGGTATTCTCCCTATCATCACTATGTTCCTTTCTAAGAATATTTGGTTCTTTCTCACTGTTAGATGCTTCATCAGTGACGATTCTAATTACCTTATAATTGAATAACATGAAGATTCGGATTTCTTTTATTGCATTGCCCATAAGACTTAGGTGCAATTAATGATCAAACAATGCTCTGTTCTCATGTTAAACAAGCAGAAATGTGGAAACACTGACATTGAAGGGGTTGACTCAACTAATGCATGCTATGGAGGGACTGCAGCTTTATTCAACTGTGTCAATTGGGTGGAAAGTAGTTCATGGGATGGAAGATATGGCCTTGTTGTTTGTACTGACAGTGCGGTATGATCAGTTCTTGAATTGCTATGTACTGTGGACTTTTGTTCAGTTTCTATATGATTTTTTTTAATTCTGTTTGCTTAAAAAGGAGTTTTGTTCTTCAGGTCTATGCAGAAGGACCCGCCCGACCTACTGGAGGAGCAGCTGCAATTGCTATGCTTATAGGGCCTGATGCTCCAATTGCTTTTGAAAGCAAACTTAGAGGGAGTCATATGTCCCATGCGTATGACTTTTACAAGCCTAACCTTGCTAGTGAATATCCGGTAATATATCGCCATTGTCTCTGAGTTTGATACTTTCATTTAATTTACATAGTAATAGACTGTAATAGTATTCTATTAATGGACATGCATCTACAGGTTGTTGATGGAAAACTTTCACAAACATGCTATCTCATGGCTCTTGATACTTGCTATAAATATTTTTGTCACAAGTAAGTCTCTATAGAATTACTTAAAAGTATACCCTGTTTTACTTTACAAACATAGATATTGGTGACCAGATCTGCTAATGCCTATATCTGGCTGCAGGTATGAGAAACTAGAGGGCAAACAATTTTCCATTTCTGATGCTGACTATTTTGTATTCCATTCTCCATATAACAAGGTAGGTAATGTTGGTTATTATTGATAAATCAACGATTTTTCATTTGATCCATCTTTGTAATTTATCTGAACATGTTTTCCATTTGAACTACTGCAGCTTGTTCAGAAAAGCTTTGCACGTTTATTGTTCGATGACTTTGTCAGAAATGCCAGGTATTTGTTATTTCTTTGGTGCCTGAGATATTATACTTATTGTCTTATTTCTGTTTGATTATTTACTTGGTTTACATAATTCTGCAGTTCTATCGATGATGCTGCTAAAGAAAAGTTTGCACCATTTTCAACTTTGACTGGTGACGAGAGCTACCAAAGCAGGGACCTGGAGAAGGTCTACTTTAAACTCTCTACCTTATTAGTTGTGATTTGGTATTGCAGAGTGCTTGAGGAAGTCATTGACGGAAAACATATACCTCTAGCTTTAGGGATAACTAGTAGAAGCTCTTAGTTGTTTCATACTTCTTGTTCATGCCATTTATTTTCGTGAATTTGCAGGTATCCCAACAAGTTTCAAAGCCCCTTTATGATGCCAAGGTGCAACCAACCACTTTGATACCTAAACAAGTTGGCAACATGTACACTGCATCGCTTTATGCTGCATTTGCATCCCTCATTCACAACAAAAACAGTGAATTGGTAATTGTTTTAACCTTGTATATTTTGAACAGAAGTCTGCCATCTATACTCTTGTTGTACATATGTCTGATTATTAAAAACATGCAGGCAGGAAAGCGTGTGATATTATTTTCATATGGAAGTGGTCTGACTGCCACAATGTTTTCATTGCGCCTCCAAGAAGGTCAACATCCATTTAGCCTATCCAACATTGCATCAGTGATGAATGTTGGTGGGAAATTGAAGTCAAGACATGAGGTAATTGCTAACTTTCATTTTAGGCAGGATAAAACTAGAGCTCGACAGATATAAAATACTTCTTGATATCCACATAACCCTGGGTATACAACAATACAGAGAATTAATAATTTTCTACAGCAGACCAACCTATATATGTCTAATTCAACTTGAATATTACTGTGGAATTCCTTTTCCTTTCTGTTAGTTCCATGAACTCAATTGAAAGGGCAATGTATCTGCATTCTCTTATTAAATGTGATTAAAAAGATCATAATTGAAGCCATTTTCGACTTTTCATGCAGTTTGCCCCAGAGAAGTTTGTTGAGACTATGAAGCTCATGGAGCACAGGTATGGAGCCAAGGACTTTGTGACAAGCAAGGACTGTAGCCTTTTGTCTCCTGGAACATACTACCTCACTGAAGTTGATTCCATGTACCGAAGATTCTATGCAAAAAAGGATGGAGAGTATAAAGTCTGTGAGAATGGCACTGTTGCCAATGGTCACTAAAATGAACAGATTTATGGTGCCAATAAGAAAGAAAGAAAAAAAAAAAAGGAACAGATTTATCAATCCTCAATGCCGGTAATGTGCCTCGTCTTAGATGTATTGTCCTTGTCCCTAGCAAAAACTGGGTTCCTTCTCTGTATGCTAAAGCTAAATAGTTCGTTGTATTTTTTCTTCTTTGTATTTTTTCAGCTTAATTTCTCTTCCCCCTTTCTTTGTAATAAGTTCCTTCTAGAGCCAGTTTACTCGTATTCAAAAACAAATTAGGTGGCAATTTGTTGATTATATAAAAGATATTTTGTTTTTGCAAAAAGTCCATTGCTGCTTTTGCATCCTTCCTTACAACTTACAGATACGAAGTTAGGTCATGTATGGAACATGCTTAAATGGCTATCCAGGCTTTAGAAACCTAATTGTTGGCGCATCCCTAACTATGTACCAAGCAGGAAGACTATCTTAGCCAACTAAAACCTATATATAAAGAGTATTTGATGTTGCAGTTTCACCATACAAGAGGCTAAAACATAGGGTACCCTAAGATCACGATACTAACAATCTGGTGGTGAATGGCAAAAAATAAGAGCTGGAGGCAGTAGGGAGCAGTTAATTACCCTTGCTTAACGCCTTTGAATTCTTGAAAGTCTTAAATATATCGGGTAAAGCCGTAGGAGAGATGGGGTGGCTTGCCATTTGGGTTGTAGCCTACAAAAATTGGTCTATCCCAATCCACCAATCCAACCAAAAAGCCTTCTAAGTCCAGTTGTTGTATCCAACGCCGACTCAGCCGTACTAATGCTATCGCTATGTCTACCCGATTGGATCCAATAGAAAAGTTCACCATGGCCCAAAATTAACTACCCCTTGGGCCTTCCCTTTGCCATCAGCATATTTTGTTTCAACTTAGGCCGAATCTTAACTGTAAGGTAAATTATACAATACATCGTCAGTGGAGTTTAGCAGACTACACAAGCGGCTTCTGAAGGGTGACATGTGTCCTCTAGGGACTAGATTGAAATATTTAAAGCTTAATTAATTCAAAAAATGGACATGTATCAACTCCACAACCCGGTTGTAGAGTCTAAATAATTATCCTAATCAAAATGTCAAGGACCTATATCGGGAGGGGGGTGGGGGGCATTTTGAGAAGCAAAACTAATTGATCTCAAATCTCCAATATGCAGTGCCTTAGTATACCATTTTATTGACTTGTGAGTCGTGAGGAATGAGGATGGTAACTGGTAAGTAAAGGCGGGTGGATTTTAATTTTTATCATTTCCCAGTAGTGCATGGACCACCTTAGATAAGTGGTGACAACCAATGAAATCAATATATTAATCCACAAAGACAAAGCCTTTTAAGGCCTTTCTGACACCATTCAGTAATTCCATTGGTTGAGAGTAGCGACCACCTGTCCCCGCCCTCTACTCTCTGGTCCACCTGATCGGGACAGCTGATCATCACCAAACTCTCCCCTAGAGGGACCCAACACGTGTCACTTTTCTAATACCACCCAACCCCTATGATTGCAATCACCACCGTCCCCTTCTCTTGCCTAAACCCCACACTTATTTTTCTCCCTTTCCTAACCCCTACTTAGTAGAAGTAATTAAGGTAGTAATTAATTTTCGTTAAATCTTTCTTCCACTTTGTCATAGAGTATTTCCATGTTTAATTGTTTAAATTCCTTTATAATAATCCTCCGGGTTCTGATCTCTTTTTCCTTTCCACATAAAACCAAATAGGACTTCCCCTTTGACAAAAGAAAGAAGCACGACACGACCCAGTTTCACGAAATGGATCCTGACGTCGACGACGGAGGAGCATCCGATCTCAGCACGAGCGCAGGAGAGCCTAACACCGCCGCAGGCACCGCTGCTAACAACAAGGATAAAAATTGTAATAATTCAGCGTTTCAAGTTATGCCATTAAAAGAGGAGCCCATAGAATCCGACCCCGACAATAAGACCCGTCTCTCGCCACCTATTGGGGTGGTTCAAGTCCCCATGCAGATTCAGCAGATGCCCATGCCCGTAACCACCGCCAAGCGCTCCTCCACCAAGGACCGTCACACCAAAGTCGAAGGACGCGGTCGGAGAATCAGAATACCCGCAACTTGCGCCGCCAGAATCTTCCAGCTGACTCGTGAACTCGGCCATAAATCAGACGGCGAAACCGTCCGGTGGCTTCTCGAACATGCTGAACAAGCCATCATCGAAGCTACTGGTACTGGAACCGTCCCGGCTATCGCTGTATCCGTCGGTGGTACCCTCAAGATTCCGACCACGTCCAGCGCAAACGCTTCCAATAACAACAATAATACTAATAATAACCAAATTGATGAGAACGTTACAAAGAAAAGAAAGCGTCCGGCGAACAGCGAGTTTTGCGATATAAATGAAGGGATTCCATTCGCAGTTTCTCAACCGCAGCATCAGTTAGTGACGCAAGCTTCAGGGCTAGCTCCAGTTACTCCGCAAGGACTGGTGCCAGTTTGGGCTGTTGGAAACACAGGAATGATGGTACCAGCAAATGCGTTTTGGATGATCCCTCAGCCCACGGCTACGGCGCCTGTTGGCAACGGGCTCACAAATCAGCAACCGTCGCCACAGATATGGGCCTTGTCACCATCATTAACACCAGTTTTTAACGTGGCTGCAACTGCAAGGCCCATATCTTCATTCGTTGCAACGGCCAATCAAGTTCAAGCGGTTATGTGCAACGGTAATTTGTCCACTTTGGCGGCTGTGAATACGAGCAGTACGGCAGTTGGGGCGACGGTGGCAAAGAGGTCAACCATGGCGCCAAGTGTGAGTTCGGGTGGCAATAGTAATGGTAGCGGTAGCACTGGGGGTAAGGCTCAGATGCTTAGGGATTTCTCATTAGAGATTTATGATAAACAAGAGTTGCAGTTCATGGGTCGGGCAGGGAATCATCAGCCCTTGCAAGTTTCTAAGCAATAAAATTTAACATATTTGTCATGTTTTGGGTTTTAAACGTTATAGTCCGACGAAATAATAATAACAACAATAAAAAAATGCAAACAAGAGAAATTAGTTTTAGAATTTGTACTATTAATTGTAATCTGTGTTCCAAATTGATGTAGTAATATAATTGGTGTTAATTCATCGGGAATTATTCATCTTTTTGCAAGTTGCAAAATTGCAAAGTAAACAGCCCTCATAATTCATGATCAACACATTTTCTTCACGCTCTCCATTTTTTTGTGCGAAATTTGATCTTTGGCTTTGACACTTTGTACTTGCAAAAAGAAAAGAGAATAGTAAAGGATATATTATGTCTAGAAAGGATAAGGTTTTGGCATGGACATTTAAGTTAATTATTAATTGTTATACAGTATGTACTAATAAGGGGTTGGATCAAGTGGTAAGCGATTTATTCCAGTTTAAGTAAGTCTCAGCTTCGAGACCTTCCGTACGCAGCTGCCCTTTTTGTGAGACTCACCCACCACGAATTAATCTGGTTTTTCTTCTATCAAAACCCAAGCACACCCACCACGGATTAATCCGATTTTTCTTATATCAAAACCCAAGCATGAAATTTTTCCATGATTTGGGTAGAAACATTAATTATCAATTATTTCAAAGTTAGAGAGTTAATCAACTATTGGATGTAATTTTATCTTTGCATTTTCAGCATGGAAAATTTATAGAGTAAGGGTATCAGATATTTTTTCCAAAGATAATAATGAAATTAATGATGCATTTGATTTTTATCTCAAAAAAAAAAATGATGCATTTGATTTTGATGAAGAGGAACAAAACTCTCTTATGGTTGGAGTAATTGGATTATTTGCTTGTTTATAGTATACTTGTTGTGCTTCGTAAAATAGTTGACCCCACTTTGGACAAAAAAAAGTTTGTTGACCCACACACGTGACTCAAGCTTTACACGTGTAAGTAGGGGTCAAGCCCAATTCCCGTCGGGGGGGGGGTGGTAGGCGGAGTTGCCTTGGTGCTGGTGGTGGGTGGTGGCCCCGCCCCCGGAAACCACGAAGATCCCTTCACGCGCCTTGAACATCACCTCTCAATTTTCACACTTTTATTGCAGTCCACGCGCTGGATAGTAGAGTATAGGAGTTTACACTTTGGTGGGTGCGCATGCAGCAAGGACCATGGGACCCCGGGGTTCTTCCTTGATATTTGTGGGGTCCAAATTGCACTCCCCAATTGGGTGGCTCAATTTCACTTCACTCTCTTTTGGGGTCGGGCGGGGTTTGGTTTTGATCAAAATCAAAAGGGGGCCACAAAAACAAGGGGTGGGGCAGGGGATGGCTCACCCAGTTTCACTTAACTGCTTTTGGGGTGGGACCATGGTCTCTATCATGGACGGCTAGCATCGGTCCGACATGGTCCAGCCAGCCCTTATTTTTTAGGGGCACGGGGACCCACCTCCATTAAAAGGAAAAATACTAGAAAGAATATGAACAATGTGCCCATAAATCCTGGCCGTCAAACAATTGTTGGTTTCTTTGGTGGGCTCTACTTGACCAATAATAAAAGCCCAAGTTTTCTATCATTCTATTTTTCGTATCATTCATCAAAAGACCAAAATGGTTGCACTTCCATTAACAATTGTGAGCTAGAGCTTGAGTTCATCAAAGTATATAAGACTTCAATACATTAATACTAAAAAGTTTATAGGCCTTTTTTTTGCTTTTTGCCTTTTGAGAAAGCTTTGCACTTTTCTTTTTTAGAGGTGGTTTATATTTATATTTATATATTAGACTCTAATAAAGATATAATGGAAAAAATCTATGATTCAATGGATAATTGTAGATTGTTAAGATAGAAAGCCCACACATCAGCGTTTTTTTTTATTTTATTTAAGTACCTAATCTAATCTGTACAATGAAACCTCATCTGTACAGTTGTTAAATAGCGTCAATCGCACCACTATCATACCGCTCTACTAAACACATCATATAGCCACATTATTCTTTACTTATTGTGGATGCGTGTTGGAAAAACTATTTTGGGAAAGAAAAAATCAATCGACGGCTTGGGGTTGCCATGAAAGTAATCAAATATAGGTGCCATTAAAACAATGGGCCTTCAGCCCTTGACTTGTCGGTCCATTCCAGCATTCCTTATGACCTTACTTCCTACCTTTCTTTTTTTGTTTTGTTCAATGGGAATACATACTACTTCCTACCTTTCTACTTTTATAAGAAGAAAAAATGTTTCTTTTTGTTATACTGTTAGTGCAAATTTAGGACCCAACATTACAATACAAGTGGGCCCACACTTAGCATTTATTGGCCCAATCTACATCACAAATGGACCCCAAATGGTTGGGCTGTCCGGGTCACCCGAACTGTTCAGCCAATAAAGCATTATACATAGTATTATTACTTATTTAAAATGTCACAATCCAACAAGTAAACAAGTCATTTGAAGAAAAAATAAAATAAATGTCATAATCTCAGGGGAGACAGAAATTCAAGAAATAAGATGAAAATTTTCATCAATTATTTTGGTTTATAATATTAATTTCCAAAATGTATATATGAACTTTTTTTTTGAGGTCAAATGTATATATGAATTTGAATGATAACAAGTGAATGAAGTACAATAAACATGACCATGAATAAATATACGCTTTTTTTAATGTATATATGTTATTCTAAGATTATAAGCTTTACATTACATGGTTTTAAGTATATTGCTAAATATCATATTAATGTTTTCCTTTGTAATAACTGGAACCTGGAAATTGTCATTAGATTGGTAATTATTGTTTTTTACCAATCTTTGGGGTTTTATCAAAATTAAAATTTAAAAAATAGGTAAAAGGTTTTATTTTAATCTTCTTTGCTAATTTTTTTAAGCGTTCGTTTAGTAATTGAGAAATTTCAGTAAATAATTAAAGTGGGGCAAAGCTTGGAAAACGTAGGCCTAAAGTATGGGTATGGGACCAAGATGAGGTGGATTGGGGTTTGAAAGGTTTTGAGTGGAAGCTGCACGGATGCGCATTTCTTTGACATTTCTTCCCTAGTGCTTTGCTCGTGGGGCAGTGGGCTCAATATTAACCCCATAGAATTCAAGTTTCCGGCTACCTATTTGACGAGTTCGAGTTTTTCCATCATGTGGCTAGCAATGCTTCCATTTTCAATGATGGGTTTTGGTATGAGAAAATTGGAAAATTTGAGTTAGAGTTAGTGTTTTACAATATTTTTGATATGATTTGTCTTACAATACATAATTTTTTTTTTCAAGAACAAATGAACAATGTTATAAGTAGTTCAGATTTGTACCGAATACTATTCTTGAATACAAATCATGAATACTTGTAGCCTCTCCCTTTCAATAATGTATTTTGGTATGAAAAAATTGGAAAATTTCACTAGAAATCACTCGATTTACTTTTCACCACACAAGGTCATGAAAATAAGCCTAAGTCCAAAATTTCCAACATTTCCCCAAGAAGACAAAAGCCTTGCTTCATAATATTGCTTGACCTTGACATCCATGCCCGGAGTCTACAAAGAACATTTTGTGACTTTATCAAGACACGTCAACCCTCTGGACGAAGATGGCCTTAAATTAATTATGATTTATTTATTTACTTAATTAATTTACTTTGGAGACATTGAAGACCAAGACAAACCTTCAGTGCTCATTTTTACTGATACGTGAGTTCCTGTGCATTGCCGTTTGATGAAAATAATGTACTTTGGCGACAATATTCATAAAATTAGATAGAACAAAAGCCTGGCCTGCTGCCAGTTAATCTCACAAAGATCTCTTGCTTGGGACAAACGGATTAATCGAAAATTAGCCCCCTATAAATACCCTTGCAAGTTCAAACTCGTTTGATCATCAACTTAATTTAGTTAGTTTTTCCACTAAACTTCAGTATCAATGGCGAAGAAAGGGCTGATTTCGCTACTTTTATCGCTCTTGTTTGCAGCATTCCTGTTGAATTCCAATGTAGCAGCTAATGCTGACGGAAGAAAAGTAATAGTCTTTGCTTGTTAGCCATTTTAACTCCTGCTTTAGGGCAGATTATATTAACTTATAATAATGGTATTCTGGTTTTTTCATTTGTACACAGACTTACATTGTTTACATGGGAGAACGTCCAAACGGAGATTTTTCTTCTAAAATCGCCCATTATTCCATGCTGACCACCGTCATTGGAAGGTTAAATTTTGCTACTAAATTTGTTACAGTCTTCACTTTCCCTGTTAATTAATTTTCCATTCTATATACTGCATTATGTCAAAGAAAACAGATTAATGGAAAAGTGCTTAAGAAACATAATTTTAAGACTCACTAAGTAACATTTTGAGTTCTTCAATCACAGCTCTTCATTGGCAAGTAATTCGTTGGTCTATAGTTATTCCAACTTCAATGGATTTGCAGCTAGACTAACTGAGGAAGAAGTTAAGAGATTCTCAGGTGAGATTTGATCAAAATAAGTAACATTAACTAATCGATACAATTATAAAGCAAATTTTCATGATAATAATGATCTGTATAATACTAAGTAAAAGCTAAATGGGATATTGCAGCAATGAATGGAGTGGTAAAAGTGATTCCGAATCATATACTAAAACTTCACACCACAAGGTCTTGGGATTTCCTTGGTTTCAGCCAAAGTGATATTGGAGCCAAGCCTGAAGGAGATGTTGTCATTGGACTTCTTGATACAGGTAAATACTAGAACTAATTATTAAACACAACAAACACTTCTATATATTATGCTGATTAATTTGGGAGTTGTTGGGTTTTAGGAATTTGGCCAGAACACCCAAGTTTCACTGACCAAGGACTTGGTGCTCCACCTACTAAATTTAAAGGAGTGTGCCAAGGTGCCAATTTCACATGCAACAAGTGAGTGAGCTCTCTTTTTTTCTCATTATTAAAAACTTAAATTATACTTAACTTTGCAAACTCAACTAATTATATTGGAATTTTGGTATCACAGTAAGATCATTGGAGCCAGATACTACAATAGTGACGGATTTTACTATGATACCGATTTCCAGTCTCCAAGAGATTCCGAGGGACATGGAACCCATACTTCCTCAACTGCAGCTGGAAACAGAGTGGCTAATGCAAGTTTCTACGGATTAGGTAATGGAACTATAAGAGGTGGAGTTCCAGGAGCAAGGATTGCCATGTACAAAGTCTGCTGGGCTTATGGTTGCAATACCGCAGATATCCTTGCGGCTTTTGACGATGCCATAACAGATGGTGTTGATATCATATCAGTGTCCCTTGGTTTCTTATTTGCACTTCCTTACGATGAAGACCCCATTGCCATTGGTGCTTTCCATGCCATGAAACATGGAATATTGACCTCAAATTCCGCCGGTAATTCCGGGCCTTATCCTTATTCAGTTAGCAACATCGCTCCTTGGACATTGACTGTTGCTGCAAGCACCATTGACCGAAAGTTTTCCACCAGAGTTGTGCTTGGCAATGGACAAAGCTACGCTGTCAGTACTTAATTTTGCCTTGATGACATCAATCTATGTCAATATTGTTAATCACTTACTAATCTTTTGTTGTTCTTCCAGGGACCTTCTGTCAATAGCTTTGATCTCCAGGGGAAGACATATCCATTGATTTGGGGAGGAGATGCAGCCAACTATTCTGCTGGTTCCAGCCCTGATATTTCAAAATATTGTATCACTGGTTTAATGGATGCATACAAAGTGTTCGGCAGGATTGTTTTCTGTGAAACTCTGTGGGATGGAACTGGCATTCTTGATGCATATGGAGTTGGCACTATTATGGCTTCGGATGTAGCGGAAGATTTTGCTTTCAGTTTCCCATTGCCAGCAACCGTGATAAGCATACAAGATGGTGAACAAATTCTTGACTACATCAGAACAGCAGAGTAAGCATATCTCTCTATTAATGAGTTAAATCTATATTATATTTGGTGTAGCCAGTTGGATTAATGCATAAAGTTTAACGTTTTTTCAGGTATCCAGAAGCAACAATTCTGTTCTCAGAGACATTGACAGATGTAATGGCACCTTATGTTGTTTCATTCTCTTCAAGAGGACCCAACCTTTACAATCCTGACATTCTCAAGGTTATAATATACAACAAAACATATTTGTTGTACATGTTATATAGGAGTATTTTTTTTTAATTAAACCAACTGATCATGTAATCTTGAATGCCTATAATTTTCAGCCTGATATCACTGCCCCTGGGGTAGACATTATTGCTGCTTGGTCCCCTGTTGCTATACCTTCCGTTGCTTACGAAGATCCCAGGAGTGTCAACTATAACATAATCTCTGGAACATCCATGTCTTGCCCTCATGCTAGTGGTGCCGCCGCCTATGTTAAGGCCGCCCACCCTAATTGGTCCCCTGCTGCTATCAAATCTGCCATTATGACCACCGGTAAGTAAATCTCGAATCTGTTTTTGTAATGGCTTATGAAAACAAATGATTATTTATAATGGTTGAATCAAGTGGTAAGCCGCTTGTTTCACCTTAAATAAGTCTCAGGTTCAACTTAGGATCTAGTCTAGTCAGAGCTTTGCTCTGACTACAGAATGGGTTATAAAAGAATGATTGAAAGTTGTTCTAACATGGGAGTATTACCTTGATTTGCAGCAACTGTCATTGATTCAAGCAAGCATCCAGACCTTGAATTTGCTTACGGGTCTGGCCAAATCAACCCAGCACAAGCAATTAACCCTGGACTTGTCTATGACACAAGTGAGACAGATTACATTAACTTCCTTTGCAAGCAAGGTTACAACACCACCACCGTTAGACTCATTACCGGCGACAACACCAGTGATTGTTCCAGCACTGCGATTGGAAGAGCTTGGGATCTTAACTACCCTTCATTCTCTCTAGCTGTGGAGGATGGTCAGCCGATTAGCGGTGTCTTTACCAGAACTGTTACCAATGTGGGCCCACCAAACTCAAACTATAGCCTCAGTTGGTACTCTCCTCCCAGTTTCTCCATTAGTGTGGAGCCATCACTTTTGTCGTTCTCAGCAATCGGAGAGAAGAAATCATTCACCGTGACGGTCACCGGCGGAGCCATCTCTCAGCAGAAGATCAACTCCGGTGCGATCATATGGACAGATGGGAGTGGCAAGTTACAAGTGAGGAGCCCTGTTGTGGTCTACAATGTTCTGCCTGGTTTTACTTACATGCCTCCAGATGATAACTCAAAGTTTCAGACAAAACCAACATTCCATTCCAAGAATGGAATCCTTGGATACAACTAATTAAGAAGCACTTTTAAGTTGAAGGATTTTTCTGCTTTTTGGAATTAATAAGACAGCAACTCAGCAAAGAACTATTGCTGTATGGGATTTGCTCATTTTCCTCTGTTTTCTGCCACTCTAAAGAGAGTTTGGCTCAGAGATTATCTGAATTGTAGTTTTTCATCACTAAAAGTATAAAGTAATTTGAATTTTCTCCATGAATTTGAAGCAAATTTCGCATTGATCATACAAATTGACCAACCAAAAGCATGGAATAATGCTAAAGCAATATGAAATTAGATCAAACTTCGTCGAAGAAAAAGTAAATGATCAACTTTAATCAAACAATCTGTTTCCCGTCAGTCTAACTTGTAAGTAATAAAACCAAAATCAACTTTAGTTCTAACATTTCCTACAATAATCACAACAAGCCCATCCAATTTTCAATAGAAAAAGAAACAACAATTACAAAAGCAATTCGATGTTTTTGCTCTGTTTAGTTTGAAGAAGTTCATTAAAGGAAATGTTTTCAACAGTACGAATATTAACTACCCCACATTCATTATTTGATCAGGATTAAGATGCAACCCCATTAGTAATTAGCCTTGTAATTAGGGAAAAGTTTGTTCCTTTGACATGAACTTCTTTGTTTTTTTTGTTGACGAACTTGGTACGTTGGCACTTTTTTTCTGGCCGGAAACGTTATTAGCTTAAAGGACATGATAAAAAAATTGATTAAAGATAAATTATAAAATGGATCATATTCCTGTAAGTTATTAGCTTACGAGATATAGACAAATATTAATAACGTTTTCGTTTCGAAGAAAAGAATTATGATTGATGACCAAAACAACAATAATATTGACTTCTTCAGGTTGATTGTTTATTGCAAATTACCACTACTCTATAGTCAATGGAAATTATAAAGAATTTTGCAATATTGTAATGTAAGAACTTAGCGACAACAGCAAAAGCCAGAAGCAAAAGGAAGGTTAATCTGGTGCCAGTTAAGCTAACAAGGCTAGATATAACCGAGGACCATCATCATAACATAACAATCATCAACATCTATCCTATAAATACCTTTGGCTTTTGGAACTTTTCATATCAAGTTAATCTTTAAGTTCTTGTTTAAGCAATTTCCAATGGCGAATAAAGGGCTGATTTCGCTTCTGTTTACAGCATTTTTGCTGATAAATTGCAATGCTGCAGCCAATGCAAATGAGAGGAAGGTGAAACTCTTAGCCACTTTTTGACTGCATTAATATATTGGAATGGTTTTTTCATAAATTTTACCAAATGGTCTTTTTCCTTTTCTTTATTCTCATTTTCTCTCGTGTATATATATTATAGGTTCGTATTGTGTACATGGGAGAGCCCCCCAAGGGAGAAGCCTCAGCTGCAACTATTCATCATTCCATCCTTAAGGCTGTTCTTGGAAGGTCTCTTATAATTACTATTATTCCACATCAAATACTATAATAAATTTTTTTGATGCAATTGACACATTGATGTATATGTCAGACCAAAAATACTAAGAAAATGTTTTAATTCTATTCAACTGCAGTGATTCATCAGCCAAGGAATCGCTAATCTATAGCTATCGGAGTTTCAGTGGATTTGCAGCAAAGTTAACAGATGAAGAAGTTGAGAAGTTCTCAGGTAATGAGATTATAAATTCTTAACAGTTAATAATTATAACTATAGGAACAAAATATTTGATCATATGAAGTATATATATCCGAAAAGATTGATATTAATGATTGAGCATGCAGAAATGGAGGGAGTAGTTAAAGTGATACCAAATCATATGCTAAAGCTTCATACAACAAGGTCATGGGACTTCCTTGGTTTAACCCAAGACACTGTTGGAGCCAAGCCTGAAGGAGATGTTATCGTTGGGCTTCTTGATACAGGCAAATTTAATCAATCATTTACAAACTTTTTTCACATATCAAAAGTTGAGTTAGCAAATTGACACTTATAAAATTCTTTTTGTGTTTTAGGAATCTGGCCCGAACATGAAAGCTTCAATGACGTAGGACTTGGTGCTCCACCTTCCAAATGGAAAGGAACATGTCAAGGGACCAATTTCACCTGCAGCAAGTAATTTCTCTTTAATCTGTAATAGAGAAGAATTGATTATTCAATCTGAACATCTAATTAATGAAATGAATCTTGGCAACACACAGTAAAATCATTGGAGGCCGTTATTACAACAGTGAGAACTTTTATGATGTAACCGACTTCAAGTCTCCTAGAGACTCTGAGGGACATGGCACCCATACTTCCTCAACTGCAGCAGGTGACCGGGTAGCCGGAGCAAGCTACTATGGGCTAGCCAATGGAACTGCAAGAGGTGGAGTTCCCGGCTCAAGGATTGCAATGTACAAGGTTTGTTGGTCCATTGGTTGTGGAACTGCTGATATCCTTGCAGCATTTGATGATGCCATCTCGGATGGGGTTGATATAATATCAGTGTCCCTAGGTGCTGATTGGCCAATTCCTTATGATGAAGACCCTATTGCCATTGGTTCATTCCATGCCATGAAAAATGGTATATTGACATCAAGCTCTGCTGGTAATGCTGGACCATGGCCAGTCTCAGTTTCTAATTATGCGCCTTGGACTTTAACTGTTGCCGCGAGTACCATTGATAGAAAATTTATTGCTAGAGCAGTACTTGGCAATGGACTAGTTTTAACTGTGAGTATAATTAATTGCAGCCATTTTTATCTAACTACTTTTTTACTAATTTTAATTAATCAAGACTGAAATTTTGTGCTTAATCCTTGAAAAGGGTCTTTCGATTAACAGCTTTGAGCTTCATGGAAGATCGTATCCTTTGATATGGGGAGGAGATGCGGCTAACTACTCTGCAGGCGGTAGCCAAGATATTTCAAAATATTGTATCACTGGTTTCTTGAATTCGTACAAAGCTGAAGGCAAAATTGTGTTTTGTGAGACTCTTTGGGATGGTACTGGTGTTCTTCAAGCAAACGGTGTGGGCACCATAATGGCTGATGATGAAATAACTGACTTTGCTTTCAATTACCCATTGCCAGCAACACAGATTAGCACATTAGATGGTGAAAAAGTCTTGGAATACATCCAAACAACAGAGTATAATACAATTTTCTTTCAAAATTTCATTTTGTTACATCATGTACTAGTAAAGCAAGAGATGATATATATGATTGCCATTTCAGGAATCCCACTGCAACTATTCTGCTTGGAGAGACATGGACCGATTACATGGCACCTTATGTTGTATCATTCTCTTCTAGAGGACCCAACCCTATTAGTCCAGACATTCTCAAGGTAAAAATTCTTTCACTTGTTATTATTATTATTATTATTTTTAAATATAAGTTTGAACTTGAATATTGTTTAATGTACAGCCTGATCTTACTGCCCCTGGTGTGGACATTCTTGCTGCTTGGTCCCCTGTTGCTATACCTTCCATTGCTTACGAAGATCCGAGGAGTGTGAACTATAACATAATCTCTGGAACATCCATGTCTTGCCCTCATGCTAGTGGTGCTGCTGCCTATGTTAAGGCCGCCCACCCTGACTGGTCCCCTGCTGCCATCAAATCTGCCCTAATGACCACAGCAACGGTTGTTGACCCAAAGAAACATGTGGATCTCGAATTTGCTTATGGTTCCGGCCAAATCAACCCAACAGAAGCAATAAAGCCCGGACTTGTCTATGATGCGAACGAGACAGATTACATTAACTTCCTCTGCAAGCAAGGTTATAATACCACAACCCTCAGACATATCACTGGTGACAACAGCAGTGTATGTACAAGCACCATGCCTGGACCAGCTTGGGATCTCAACTATCCTTCATTTTCCCTAGCCATTGTTGATGGCCAACCAATTAATGGGGTGTTTCCCAGGACAGTTACCAATGTTGGCTCACCAAACGCAACTTACAATGTCTGGGTGTCCACCCAACCAGGCTTTACCATTAGCGTGGAGCCACAAACTCTGTCATTCTCGAATGTTGGAGACAAGAAATCCTTCACTGTGAATGTCACAGGTCCAAAGATTGCACAGCAGGAGATCACATCTGGTGCCATAATATGGACAGATTCGGATCATAAATATGTGGTGAGAAGTCCAGTGGTGGTCTACAATGTTCTGCCTACTCCATTTTTCGGTTTCTCTAATTCTCAGAAGAAACCAACTTTCCAAGGTCCTTCCATGTATCACAAGAATGGAATCCTTGGACGCAACTAAATAAGAATGGTTCGAGATTTGACAGGTTTTGCGTGCATTGAAGAAAGTGCATGCATGCCATCAGTTTGCTATTAATAAAGTTTGGAATAAAGGAAGAAAACATCACTTGATTGATATACATGGTTGCAATGAATAATCACATGTCTCTACCCAATTAACTAACAACACAAGGTTTCGTTTCTCTTAAAGAGAAAAATTGTGAATATTCATTCATTGTGGCCATAAGCTATAATTTGCTGTAATATAATTGGAAGAAATCGAATAAAATTTTTCTTTCGCGCATTTCGTTTTGTTCTCTAATGTTTGCATCTTGATTATTTGGCTTTATAGAAAAGTTTATATCATGAAATAAAATACATTTAAATAAGTAAACTTATGATTTATCGCCAACAAAGCCCGTCTAGCTCAGTCGGTAGAGCGCAAGGCTCTTAACCTTGTGGTCGTGGGTTCGAGCCCCACGGTGGGCGTCATTCATTTTTGGACTTTGTTTTTTTTAAAAAAAAAATCCATCATTCAAAGGAGTTAATTAATTTATTTTTATCCACAAAATAGCTAGGTAGATATATAATTTTTTATTATTTTATTTTACCAAAGATATAAAATATGAAAGATTATACAATACAGACTACACTTACAAGTTGAATTTTATTTAATTTTATTTATCCATGGAGATGGATTTCATGGAGTGTCTGCTTTGTGGACAACATACTGAAATCTGAGATCACTTGTTTTTCACCAGTAGCTACTCTAAAGAAATTTGGTAAAAAATTCTTATCACTTGTGGCTTTTCTCGACAAGCACATGACTGGAGTTTTAAATTTAATTGGACTATTTCTAGATTCAAAGGTAAATCTCTCCGTACTACCATTTTGAAGTTAGCATGGACTGTTTGTTGTTACTATATATGGATTGAAAGAAATATCAAAGTTTTTGGGAAGCTCCATAGTCCAGCAGGGTCTATTTTTAAACATGTTAAGGATGTTGTGAAGTTCAAGCTTCATGGTTTAGAAAGAGTAGCTCCAGATTATGTCAATAGGAGTTTATGTTTTAGTTGGAATTTGATTATTCCAAGTTTGAGTAATTAGTTGTTTTGTATGTTTGCTGTCAATTGTTCTTCTTGAACACTTTTGTACTTTCTAAGCACTCGATGCTTTCTAGATAAATAAATTGATTAATTATATATATAAAAAAAAGAGAACACGTATAGGATCTTAAGGGTGACATGTATCTTTTAAGGAATAATTTTATATTTTAAAAATAAAATTAATTTAGAAAATGGACATATACTACTTCTTCATCCGCTTGTAAAATCTAAAATTTACACACCGTGAGTGTATCAAACAATTATCCATAAAATATTCTCACAGAGCCACTATCTCTTCTAAAAAAGAAAACATATTCCCACTATCAAAACAGAAATAAATCAATATAAAATTTAGAAATATAAGGATCTGAAAAAAGAAAAAAAAAACAGAAATAGAAGGAGATTGAACCGACATCGTTTTTATAAAAAACGTAATCTTCTTTTGTCTCTTGCCAGTCCTAAATATACTCTTCTTAAAACCCTAAGCCTGTAAACCAAAATCTCATTTGAACAAAAAGAACCAAACTCTCAGAATCAAATACATCAAAAACCACAAATCGAAGCCAAGGAAGAAAAGAAAAGGAAATCAAAAAGTTGAGCGAAGATGCCGAACCTTGAATGTCGTATGTACGAAGCGAAATACCCAGAGGTGGATATGGCGGTGATGATACAAGTGAAGAACATCGCCGATATGGGTGCGTACGTTTCGCTTCTTGAATACAACAACATCGAAGGCATGATCTTGTTCTCGGAGCTTTCCCGCCGTCGGATTCGTAGCGTCAGCAGTCTAATCAAGGTGGGCCGAACCGAGCCCGTCATGGTCCTCCGTGTCGATAAGGAAAAGGGTTACATCGATTTGAGTAAGAGGAGAGTTAGCGAAGAAGATATTCAGGCTTGTGAAGAAAGGTATAATAAGAGTAAGCTTGTTCACTCTATTATGCGACACGTCGCCGAGACATTGGATATCGATTTGGAGGTAAATTTTTTTAATCTATATTTGTCTCTATATTTGATTGCTAGATTTGGTTTATGAGACTTCTAATTTTCTTTATTCGGATATGAGGAATATTTTTTGAGTTTTATCCATGCTTTAGGGTAGTGATTCAGAAGTGAATTCTGTTGGATTTGGGGGTGTTGGGAAATTTGGCTCAAGGGAAGTGAGAATGAGGGGTTATTTTCAATTTTTAGGTTTTGTTTAACTGAGAATGTTACAGAAGTACCATTAAAAACCCGAACTTAATGGTTTCCTCGATATAATTTCAGTCTAAAATTTTGTGGGGACTTTAGAAATTTCATAGGTTGGGTTGTTTTGATATCTCTCACTTTTGAAATGTAAACTGCAAGGCATTCTTGGATTAAGATGAAGATTACTATGCATGTGAGGTATAATGCAATGACTGAATAATATACTGTTATGCTTAATCAAATTATACGGGGATAATTATTTGCTTATCAGCATGCAACTAACTAAAACTATGTTCTCGTGGCAGGATTTGTACGTTAAAATTGGCTGGCCTCTATACCGGAAATATGGTCATGCTTTTGAGGTAGGAAGTTATACCTTCTTTTGATGTGTTGTTTTATTTCCACATCCTGTTATCGTGTTCTTAATATTTTTTGTTTGCAGGCATTCAAAATCATTGTGACTGATCCTGATTCTGTTTTGAACACTCTCACCTATGAAGTGAAAAAAACTGGACCAGATGGACAAGAGGTAAATTTTCAATTTTGTAAGATGCATGCTACATAACTTTTTTCTCTGCTTTAGATCTGTAACGATTTCTCTTTTTAGGTGACTGAGGTGGTTCCTGCTGTGACTGAGGAAGTCAAAAATGCTTTGGTAATGAACATTAGGAGAAGAATGACTCCCCAACCTCTGAAGATTCGGGCTGATATTGAAATGAAATGTTTCCAGTTTGATGGTGTTCTCCACATTAAGGTCTTATTTGCAAAAATTCTCCCCTTCAATCTCTCTCTTTGTGCTTTGTTTGTTGGTTAACAGACATTAGTTTTTGAATCTGCAGGAGGCCATGCGCAAAGCTGAGGCTGCCGGGAATGATGATTGTCCTGTTAAAATCAAGCTTGTTGCTCCTCCACTTTATGTTCTTACCACTCAAACTCTTGATAAGGTTTGCATAATCTCTTTCTAATTCATCTGTGATGAATTTCTCCCCTCTATTTCATGCCTCTGAAGTTCCTGTACACACCTTTTAGTTCTGAAAGCATTGGCATGAACATACACAATGCCTCAATGAAATTTCTTCTGCTAATCATTTTGCCCCCATTTGAACTTCTTAAACCTGCTAGAGTCATGGTTTGCAGTCATTTGCTGACATTATATATCCATCTGTTGACTTTTCCATTGCATGTTAGTATTTGGCTTCTAATTTATGTTGTTCTTTTTTTGTGTTGGGTAGGAGCAAGGTATAGCTACTCTCAGTAAAGCTATAACTGCTTGTACTGAAGCAATAGAGTATCACAAGGGTAAACTTGTTGTAAAAGAGCAGCCTAGAGCGGTGAGTGTCCCTCATCTTGTTTCACATTCGGTTCTTCTCTGTTTTAATTCTCCATTTGGCCAGTGGTTCAGTCTTAATGTCCTGAGTGTCTCACATGGTGCATTGTTTTTAGGTGAGTGAACGGGATGATAAATTGCTTGCCGAGCACATGGCTAAATTGCGTAATGACAATGAGGAGATCAGTGGTGATGAAGATAGTGAAGAAGAGGAAGACACAGGCATGGGAGAAATTGATGTTGAGAATATGCAGGTCACGGAATGAGGTTGCTGCATACATGAAACATAATGGTTACCCATTTTTACCGAAACTGATGAAGTTTCCCTTTTTTGGTCTTGTATGTTTTTTGTTAACAGCATGTAATACATCAAAACATCTATGTTTTTTTGTTGACAGATCTTCGATTGACCAAATCTAGAAGAATGATTTTCGATTAAACCATAAATTACATCATAAGTGTGCAACTCAGTCTGCTCACCTATTAGCTTATTGATGAACATGCTTAAACCAATTTAGTTGGGACTACGGCCATACCTGGAATTCATATATATACGTACCCTACCAAAGATGGTCAATTATTGCTGTTGCAGCGTTAACATACCGTACCAACTTTATTAGCATTCACTCCATTGTGTTTGGTTGGTTTGGTGTTTGTATTTATTGTGTATTTAGTCTTTCTTGCATTATTGCTGCTGCATTAGCGGCTCAAATATCATAGATGAGTGGTCTAAGCTTAGCCTATTAAAGGAGATATGGTTCTCGGCTTTTTGCTCATATTTGCCTCAACCCATTCCCACGAACTGCAAGCAGAAAATGGTATTTGAAGCCAATGGCAATGCCCAGCCCCTCGCTCTTGGTCTCAGGTTACTAATATACGGCCGCACGGGTTGCATCGGTGGCTTGTTGGGTAAAATCTGCCAAGCACAGGGCATCCCTTTTGCCTATGGCTACGGATGATTAGGATGAAGGAACAAATTTTAAATTTTCTATGTTTTGGATTCTCATCCGAGTTCAAAATAAAAATAAATACTAATTAAATTTAAATTTAGTACATTCTGAATTCAAATTTTATACATGGATTAATTTGAATAGATATATAAAATTATACTTGAAGCACATCTAAAATCAATGAAAAATCCTATATATTATGTAGGTAGCCTATCCACATAGACGTTCACATTATCATTTTCTTTCATGTGTCCTATGATTCTCTTATACAATATATATATATATATATATATATATATATTTCAAATTAAATTTCAACAGTATACTACCAAACCAAACATAAGAAAAATTATACAATTGTTAGTGTAGTTTAGCATACTATACATGGGGTTTAAGGGTTGATATGTGTCCTTTGAGAAATACTTTTTAATTTTAGATACAAAATTAATTAAGAAATGATGTATGTGTCAACTTCTCAACCCGCTAGTGGAGTGTAAATTTTGAAATGACAGTGTATTATATATGAGTTATTATTTGATACAATGTCAGTGTAGTTTTTGGACTCCACAAACGAGTCCAAAGGTTGACGAGTACGCTATTTCTAGACCCGCACATGCAGTCTACTAAACTCTATTAATGGTGTATTGAATAATTTTCCATTATATAATATAATAACAAATTAATAATACATAAAAGGACAAAACATACACCAGAGTGAGGATACGTGTAATGTGTGCTGAACCAAGTCAGTAACCTTCATGGTCATTTATTAGCTATTTCCAAAAGTATGCTTGGTGGTTAAGAGAGTTAGTAAGAGGAGAGAGAATTAGTGGGGAAAAAGATAAGGGTAAAAATAGAAAATAAAGATAAAAGTACATAAAATTTTGTGTCTTAACTAATTTTTTTTTATCTTGATGATATAGTTTAGAGATGACAAAATGGGCGGGCGGTACGAAACCCAACACGGCCCAGCCCATTATGGGCCGTGCTGGCACGATCCATATTATATTTTGAGTGGGTTGTGCCAGCACGGTCCATTAGTTATGGGCGGGCTGGGCAGTCTTTTGGTGGCACATGGGCTAGCACGGCACGACCCATTAAAATGGCATGGCACAACACGACCTACGTGCCGGCACAACACGACCCACGTGCCGGCGCAGCACGACCCATTTTTAATGTAAAATTATGATATTATAATATAATTATTAAATTTTAATTTAATTTTCTACAATTTATTGTATTACACCGATTTAAGTATGAATAATAAGATAATAGAAATGATATAACATCAATAAATGAAAGATAATTTAATAAAAAAAAGAAAAAAACATTATGGGCTCGTGTGCCAGCTCATGTGCCGGCACGGCACGACCCATCGTGGGTTACAGGCCGTGCTGGGCTTGACTTTTAAAAAATATGGATTGACACGGCACGGCCCATATTATAAAATGGGCTAACACGACACAGCCCACTTATATATGGGCTACTCATTTTATGGGCCATGCCAGCCCAGCCCGCCCATTTTGCCATCTCTAATATAGTTAAAAGAGACTTATATAATGGGACAGAAGGAGTACTATATAGAAAGGAATTAAGGAAATCGCAAACCGACAACCCATTTATTACCCATTATTATTATTATTATTTTTTGGTAAAGATTTATTACCCATTTATTATGGGTGGATAAATGAGTGGGACACGTTTGGCTTGGCTATTATTTGACTTTTTATTGTTATAATAACTTCTTTGATTTGTGCATACGTTCAATTTAATCTCTTTCTTTTTCGGTGAATAATTTAATCTCATTCAGTTAGGTCTTTCAACTGGTAATTTGGTTCGATTAGCCCCAATATATGTACTAATATTTGTATTAGTTATTAAAAATTTGTATTAGTTATTAAAACGATAGTGTTTACATTTATTTTTTGGTAGAAGGTATTAACACTGTGTTATAAAGATATTATATTTTAAGTATTTTTATAAAATCAAACTGAATATTAATTTTAATCGTACATACCGCGATCCGAACTAACGTATTAAAGAAGATTACCTCTCGTTTCTCGTACCGCTCAAGTGATGATTCTATTTAAATTTTGATTAATGATAGATGATTAACAATTTTCTTAGTTTTATCCAATTATTATGGCCATCAGGCATTTGGCCTGGTGGTAGAGTACTGGACACTTAGTTCCAGCCTACCTAGACCAAGAGGTCTTAGGTTCAACTCTCACGGAATGTGAGTTTCTCTCACGGAATGTGAGTTTGTTTGTAATTTGTTTGTTTATTTGGTAGGTATGTAGTTGATAGTTTCTAGTTTGGGTTGAATTCTCATTTAGATGTTTGGGTATAGAGATTTATTTGAATTGTAATGAGATTTCACTGGATTTGTTTGTTGGGGAAGGGGTTTGTTGGCTCATAGATTAGCATTTCGGTATTGTAGCTAATCATGTAGCGGTGTACGGGTCTTCCTGTACGTTTGTAATCCCAATCTCTTTAAGAAATGAAAATGATTCTTATCTCAAAAAAAAAAAAAATCCAATTATTATGGGTTATGAATAACTTTCATTATATTTTTCTTGATTTTAGTGGAGTCATATTAACCAAATAACAAAAAAATCATAGTAAAACTTATATATTTGATTGATTTTCAAAGTTCAGTGGGGATGTTGACCCACTGAACTCTACGTAGATCCGTCACTGGATGGAGCATTAACATACCTGATACCTACCTTCCCATTCCCAACATACGTAGTATTTATTGTGTTTGGAGTTTTTCTTGCATTCATCAATGCTGTTGCAGTGATGAGTGGTCTAAGCGCTCTCAAAATAGCCTATTAAAGGAGATCATATGATTCCTCGGCTTTTTGCTCATAACGGCAAGCAGAAATAAAATAGAAAGCTGGGTTTTCCATTTTTAAGTAATAACAGCTACTTAGTACTAGTATATTTAAAAACAAAAAATGATATCTGGAGATAGAGCCAATGGCACTGCCCAGCCCCTCGCTCTTGGTCTCAGGTTCCTAATATACGGCCGCACGGGTTGCATTGGCGGCTTATTGGGGAAAATCTGCGAAGCCCAGGGCATCCCTTTTGCCTATGGCTCCGGTCGGCTAGAGAACCGCGAGTCTCTAGTGGATGATATAGCCGCCGTCCAGCCCAGCCACGTGTTTAACGCAGCTGGTGCAACAGGCCGACCCCACGTGGACTGGTGCGAGTTCAACAAGATTGAGACAATCAGAAGCAATGTCATCGGAGCCTTGAACCTCGCCGATGTTTGCTCCCAAAAGGGTTTGCCCTTGATTTTCTATTCCACTGGTTGCATGTTCGACTACGACTCCGACCACCCTATTGGGTCCGGTATGGGCTTTACCGAGAATGATGCTTCGAATTATAGCGGCTCCTTTTTTTCCAAGACCAAAGGCATGGTATGGTATAATTATTATGATCATTACTGCTAGGGTTGGTTTCTTCAACAAAGTTAATTGATTATATTATTATATATGGAGTACTACTACTTCGTAACTTGGTTTTGTTTGTTTTGTTGTGAAATGGAATTAGGTGGAAGAGTTGATCAAGAATTACGAGACTGTATGCATTTTACGTGTGAGGATGCCTCTGTTTTCCGATTTAACCCACCACCGAAACTTCATCAAGAAGATCACCGGATACGAAAGAGTAGTTAAGATTCCCAACTCCATGACGGTGTTGGATGAACTCCTTCCGATTTCCATCGAGATGGCCAAGAGAAACCTGACGGGAATATGGAATTTCACAAACCCTGGTGTGCTTACCCACAATGAAGTATTAGAGATGTATAGAGATTACGTGGATCCCAATTTCACTTGGAAGAATTTCAGTGTAGAAGAGCAAGCAAAGGTGTTAGCTGCACCTAGGTGCAACAATGACCTCGATTCAACCAAACTAAAGAAGGAGTTTCCTGAAATATTGCCCATTAAGGAGTCTGCTATTAAGTATGTTTTCGAGCCAAATAAGAAGAAGAATAAGATCACTCTTGCCTGACTTCGACATGGCAATAACTAATTAATAATAATAATGCATGCATGTTCTAGTCTATTAGGGTTGATAAGTATGGATGGATATGAAGTATTGTGTGTTTGTTTTTACATGTTTAAGATCTAAATTACCTTGTTGTTAAGGTGCATGCTCCCTAGTGCGTCATAATTACACAATCAAGTATTATGTGTTTGTTCTTAAATATATAAGAACACATATATTATTGTACAAGTTTTGCACCTCAGGCTCAACTGGGTAAGGTGCATGCTCCCTAGCGCGTTAAGTCTAATTGTATTCATTATGCTGGTTTTGTTGGTTTGTTATTACATAATTTGTTAATATTTTTTGTTGTTTGAACTTATAATAATGAATTAATATTATCTAATTATGATGAGTTTTGAATATATTATATCTTCCTAAAAAAATAATTATCTAAATTTCATTTTTCCTAAATTGTAACCGCAGGTAATTAATTCCAAAAATTTTAAGGAAATTTAGAGGAAAAATAACTGAAATAATTAAAGCATGTGATTTTATAAGTATTACTATTAGATTGTCATTTCATTTCACGAGTGAATATATGTGAATATGTGTGTATACTTGAGGCTATTATAGCGATTGAATTCTAATCAATAAAATTGAATGTTCAACAGTCTATTGTTACACTTAAACTTAGTTTGGTATTGCGGTTGTAATTTGCAAAAACTTGTATTTTTTAAAATTGGTGGTAGAAATTTGTAATTAATGTTTAGAATTGCTTTGAAAAATAATTAATATGATTTTTGGTTATTTAATATTTAAAAACACTTTTAAAACGTAAAAACACCTAAATAATAATTTTTCAGGTTGGGTTGATTTTTACTATCGAAACTAACTTTTGATACAAATCATGTAGTGTTTGATATTGCATTTAAGGTGAAAAGCTAATTTTTTTATCTACAAACATAATACCTTATCATTTCGTTCAATGGTAAGAGATTCTTGAACCGCACAATTTCAAATTCAAAACTCAACATATTCGATGCGCGTGAATTTTATATGGTTTTATATAACTCAAACAATAAAACCACATATCTGATGCATAAGTGAAAATATTTATACAGTTTTAATTATATGACTCAAACAATCCAACCACATGTCTGAACTCTGATGACACAAGTGAGAATATTTTATATATATATAGTATATAATATATATATATATATATATATAATGACAAAATATGAGAAAACACTAGATTGAGGATACGTGTGCGCTTTCTGAACCAAATCCGTAATTAACCTCATGGGCCATCTCTCCTTTAAAAACATGAATGACAATGACAGAGAGCCATGGGCAATCTCTCCTTGAAAAACATGAATGACAATGACAGTGAATCATGGGCCAAGTTATTAAAATTCACAAATTCCTTCACATTTTTCTTATGGAAAATTCAGATCTCAAACTAACCATTCCAAAAAAAAAAAAACACTAACCATTGAAGGATTAACAACTGCATTAAATACTTGACAACATGGTTTTGAGATGCATATGAATCCAAATTTTTTAGAAAATGTTGATTTCCTTATATCGTATAAGTCAAAAGTTTAGGGATTAAACATACCACTGATCATAAAGAGTTGTTGCTATTTTTTGAGGAAAAGAGTTTGTTGCTATTGAGTTTGAGACAAATAGTAAAATGAACCTTCAATATACGCGCGCATATATTCGATTCATTCTTTTATACATACGGTATAATCGAAGAAGCATCGTAGAAAACTGAATATATATACCTTAAGTCAAGTCAATAAAGCTTTAACAAAGTAACGTTAAGCAGTTTTGTTTGGATAAAAATCCTCTCCCCCTATTTTTTGTGCCCCACCGTGCCCTATCCATTAAATAATGACACGTGTCCTTTTTCAGTTTTTAATGTTATTCCTTGTTTGTCTAGTTAAATTAAATTTTATATTTTCATTCTAAAACCCTATGGGGAATGTATTAAAATTTAGGACTAACCCTTATATATAATTATTTGTTGTTAATTTGGGGCTAAACTTGGTTTTAATTGGGATTTTTACTATTTATTAAAACTCGAAAACAAACAAGGTATAATACTAAGAACACGTGGCATAATTTGGTGGATGAGGCACGGTTGGGCAAAAAAATGGGGGGAGAGGATTTTAATCCTAAAAAGTGACTTGGAACATTGAATCAAGTAAAAGTTTCTATTACTCTAACAAAAGAGACTTTGATTTTGATTTCCCCATAACTCCAAACCCAACTAGCTAATTATGTAAAGTGGCCTCTTGAATTTTTTATTCAAAGACTCACAACGAGGACACTTTTGAGGTGGGAGCTGCTGCGGCGGCGGCTGTTGATTCTCGTTAGCCGCCGGCTTCAATCTCCGATCTTGCTGCTTCATGTCTTGATCATTCTCTATACCTTAGCATTTCCCTTTAAAAGAAATTTTCATTTTCATACATGTTATTCATTAAAACATGCATGCATGCACTTATATATATATGTAGCTAGGTTTTTTTGGCCTTGAACTAATTATATGCACTTATACGTAGCTAGCTAGCTAGGTTGAAACCATATATATTCTAACACTTGTGATGATTGTGAAGGTGGAAGATTTGATCAAGGATTACGAGAATGTGTGCATTTTACGTGTTGGAATGCCCATTATGTCTGATTTAACCCATCCTCGTAACACCATCAAGAAGATCATCGGATATGAAAAGGTTGTCAACATTCCAAACGCAATCTCGGTGTTGGACGAGCTAATTCCAATTTCCGTTGAGATGGCGAAGAGAAACCTGACCGGAATTTGGAACTTCACCAATCCCGGCGTGCTGTCTCACAATAAACTTCTCGAGATGTATCGTGAGTACGTGGACCCAAATTTTACGTGGAAGAATTTCACAGTGGAGGAGCAGGATAAGGTGCTGGCCGCTCCTAGATGCAACATGGAACTTGACATGACAAAACTGAAGCGGGAGTTTCCTGAATTATTGCCCATAAAGGAGTCCGCTATTAAGTATGGTTTCGAGTCAAATCAGAAAAAGAGCCTAGTTTGACCTCGCATCTTAGGTCAGCAGAGGGAGCCCGACATTTCAAATTAATAGTAAAAAAAAAAAGGAATATAATGCATTTAAGATGTAACATTACTTTCAGCTATAACCCCATCATAAAATCATGTCATTGACTTAAATTCAATTGAGATTTTTCTATGATTTTTTTTTTTGCCAAAGATTTTTCTATGATCACAAATCGTAAAACTATAGCGAAAGATATATTATTTCTATACTATTGCTTTCCATCACAGTGATTATCGTGATCATCATGATTAAGTTAATACGAAACCTTCAATTATTGCAAAAGTGATCAAATCAAAAGCCATATATTATATTGACGGGGGCTAACAGGCTAACATCCTATTTATTTAAATTGTTCTATAATTAACGCGATAAACGTTGTTTCTCCCTCTTTGATACATTTAATGATCTATCTTGAATTTTACAAAAAGATATATTAAAACAAAAAGATAGATTATGTATACGCATGTAACTCGTGCAAGTATATCCAGCGCTCTCAAAATAGCCTATTAAAGGAGTTATATGGTTCTCGCCTTCTTGTTCATATTGAAAACAAAATAATGGAGTTTGAAACCAATGGCAATGCCAAGCCCCTCGCTCTCGGCCTCAGGTTCCTAATATACGGCCGCACGGGTTGCATCGGCGGCTTGTTGGGTAAAATCTGCGAAGCACAGGGCATCCCTTTTGCCTATGGCTCCGGTCGGCTAGAGGACCGCGAGTCTCTAGTGGATGATATAGCTGCCGTCCAGCCCAGCCACGTGTTTAACGCAGCTGGCGCAACAGGTCCACCCCACATGGACTGGGGCGAGTTCAATAAGACGGAGACAATCAGAAGCAATGTGATCGGGGCCTTGAACCTCGCCGATGTTTGTCTGGAAAAGGGTTTGCCCTTGATTTTCTATTCTACCGGCTGCATGTTCGACTCCAACTCCGACCATCCTATTGGGTCCGGTATCGGCTTTACCGAAAATGATTCTTCAAATTATAGCGGCTGCGGCTCCTTTTATTCAAAGACCAAAAGCATGGTAATATTATAACTATAATAACGGTTTTCCTTATCCCTTTTTATTCGTTTTTTGTTTTTCAAAATTAACCTCATGTGGAAGATTCGAAAGTAAGTCAAAAAGCTTCTCAAATTTATCAATTAAACTACTTTAATTACTTTCCTTGATATGTACCTATTGTTCACAGATAAAAAGAGATAAAAAGAGACGGAGGAAGTATTATTTTCTATTGATTTTTACAACAAAGTTAATTATATACTACTCCGTATTAACTCGTGTTGTTTTGTTGTGAAATGGACTTCATTAGGCGGAAGAGTGGATCAAGAATTACGAAAATGTGTGCATTTTACGTGTGAGGATGCCTCTGTTTTCCGATTTAACCCACCACCGGAACTTCATTAAAAAGAACATCGGATACGAAAGAGTAGTTAACATTCCCAACTCCATGACGGTGTTGGATGAACTCCTTCCGATTTCCATCGAGATGGCCAAGAGAAAGCTGACGGGAATTTGGAATTTCACAAACCCTGGTGTGCTTACCCACAATGAAGTATTAGAGATGTATAGAGATTACGTGGATCCCAATTTCACTTGGAAGAATTTCAGTTTAGAAGAGCAAGCAAAGGTGTTAGCAGCACCTAGGTGCAATAATGAACTCGATTCTACCAAACTAAAGAAGGAGTTTCCTCAAATATTGCCCATTAAGGAGTCCGCTATTAAGTATGTTTTCGAGCCAAATAAGAAGAAGAAGATCAATCTTGCCTGACTTCGATCGACATATAGTAGTAGTAACTAATAATGTGTTGTCTCTTAGGGCTAGTAGATGAAAGTATATTATGTCTTCGTTTTTATATATTAAACCTAATTATGAAAAAAAAAAGTAATTAAATTAGAATAAAAAATATTTATCTAATTAAATTTTAGTTCCGACTTATAGTAATTACTACAAGTAATTAATTCCAAAAATATATAAATATAATTTTAAGGAAATTTAGAAAGAGAATCTAATTTGTTTTATATATGTTTTTGTTTTTTGGTACAGCAAAAGCTAAAACATTTAAAACATGCATGGGATTTCTTTCTTGAATGGAACTTATGGAAAGGATGATGTAGAATTCGAGACTCTTCCACAAAAGTTAATTTGTCACATTTCAATAGAAATTCTAATTGGTTTTCTGTTACATTGTCATTTCAATTTTTTTTTTTTCAGGAATTTAATGGAACAAAATCCACATACACTTTACGTTTAATAAAACTTGAACTTAGAATTTCATAATTCAGATACAATTACATCTATCATTTGAACTAATAACTCCGACATTGTATATTGTCATTTCAGTGAGAACATTGATATAATTAATTATTACTACAAAACAGTAACAGGAGAGAAGGTTTATTTTATTATTTTTTTTTTCAGAACAGGAGAATGAGGGATATCAGATATGTGTGGTTTTCTGAACCAAGTCCGTGTTGTCATGGGCCAGTCTCCGGAGTCCAGACGATATAAAGAAAGTGGGCCGTGGGGCTAGTTCAATTTAGATGGACTATTTTTGTTGGTTGTCTTAACATTTCAAAAGAATAAAAAAGCCTTATTGTACTCTCGCCATTTTGGCCATCTCGCTCTGCCTTCTTTTCGCGAGTTATTGACCAATCTTAGTTCTTCCCTTCCCCCATTTAATAATCTTAATTAACTGCTGTATTAAATACTTGACGACTTGGTTTTGAGATACATGAATCTTAATTTTTTTACAAAATGTACGTTGATTTCCTCATTTATCGTATCATAAGTCAAAAGTTTAGGAATTAAGATAAAACGAATTGCTGCTATTGAATTTGAGACAAATAGTAAAATGAACATACATATATATATACACATATCATTCTTTTATATATACGGTACAATCGGAGAAGCATCGTAGAAGATTGAATATATACCTTAATTAGTCAAGTCAATAAAGCTTTAACAATGTAATGTCAATGATTTGTCCATAAGCAATTGATGTAGACTTGGAACATTGAATCAAGTAAAAGTTTCTATTACTCGAACGTAAGATTTTTACCAAGTCCAAACTCCACTTTAGTTCAAATCAGTAGTTTCTTTGAGTTGAATTTTGTATTATATATTTTTAACCCTGGTTTTTATTTTTTGTACTAGGGTATATTTCTTGCTTCTTTTTTTTTTTTGGTTGTTGTTGATGGTAAATTTTAACATTTTTCCAAATAAAAAGAAGTAGAGGATATCTACGAAAATCAAAGGATAGGGCATATTTGTAAGAGTTTAATTAGAACTAATTACTATATATATTACTTTCCTATTGACTTTGACTTACGTATTCCACCTTATATTCTTCAAAAAAAAGTATTCTATTTTCTGCGAATCTTCTCAAATGCTTACGTATATAAATTTATATACAAAAGAAACAAAAAAGCATGTGAAATGCGAATGTACAAAATACTTCATCCCAAAGTGATATTAAGATTAATTTGTATATAATTTATTTATTTTTTAATAACTTAAAACTAAGTAGGAAGATACATGAAAACTACATACTAATAAAAACTAATTTAAGTATTGAGTCTACATTTATTTGTTTGAATACGTACATTAAGATCATGAATTACCCGAATATCTAGCCATTTGGGCATGTTAATCTTCCTTGGAATTGAGACATATAGTAAAATTAACACAACTTGTGAATTTAATAATATTATTATTCCATAATCAAAGTAGTGATTACTCCAAAACAAGCCTATAAAAGGATGCATGGTCTTTGCCTATACTTGCATCCAGTCATTTGAGTGAATATCTGTAAGCATAGAGAGATAGTAGTAAGTATAGTCTATCTTCTCAAAACACACCTCAAAAATCAAAAAACCAAAAATGGGATTTGGAGCTAATGGCAATGGCAATTGCAATGGGAATGGGAATGGGAATGGGAATGGCAAAGCCAAGCCCATCACCCTAGGTCTCAAGTTCCTAATCTATGGGCGAACGGGCTGCATCGGTGGTATGTTGGGCCGACTCTGTGAAGCCCAGGGCATTCCCTTTGCCTACGGCTCGGGCAGGCTTGAGGACCGCGAGTCCCTGCGAGATGACATAGCGGCTGCCCAGCCCAGCCACGTTTTCAATGCTGCTGGCGCCACGGGGCGGCCCAACGTGGACTGGTGCGAGTTCAATAAGATTGAGACCCTGAGGAGCAACGTCATCGGGGCATTGAACATTGCCGACGTCTGCTGGGAAAAGGGCTTGCCTTTAATTTTCTATTCCAGCGCTTGCATGTATGATTATGACTCCGACCACCCTCTCGGCTCCGGTATCGGCTTCACCGAAGATGAACCTCACAATTTTAAAGGCTCCTTTTTCTCCAAAACCAAAGGAATGGTAATAATAACATAATAACATAATTATAAGTAT